>ML802131.1:425765-436366 GCA_009831015.1 Picea engelmannii | reverse complement strand
TAATATTCACACACATACAATCTTTGAACATCAAGAACTGATACAAAATTGAATTGGAGCTCCAACTCATCTACAAATTACTCATTCTCATACTACTCGACCCTCTTAGTGAACAAAAAACCAACCCTTACATATCTGCATGCGTCCCCCCATATCTTCCACGAAGTGTGGAAATCATAATGAACTTGCCAATTCATCCACAACCTCGACCATCACTAGTCCGGTTGTTACAAAAACAATTACAATGATTATTGAAGATATGTGTGGATCCAACTTCTAGAGGGCGTAGTTCCAGAGGTCATAGTTCCAGAGGTCACAATTCAAGAGGGCATAGTTCCAGAGGTCATAGTTCCAGAGGTCACAATTCCACAGGTCATAGTTCCATAGGGCATAGTTCCCCAGGAAATAGTTCCAGAGGGCATAGTTCCATAGGTCATAGTTTCAGAGGGCGTAGTTCCACAGGTCATAGTCCCATAATTTGTAGTTCCAGAGGTCATAGTTCCAGAGGGAGTAGTTCTAGAGGTCATAGTTCCAAAGGGTGCAGTTCCAGAGGGCATAGTTCCATAGGTCATAGTTCCAGAGGGCATAGTTCCACAGGTCATAGTTCCAAAGGGCGTAGTTCCAGAGGGCGTAGTTCCAGACGTCATATTTCCAAAGGGCGTAGTTCCACAGGTCATAGTTCCACAGATCACAATTCCACAGGTCATAGTTCTAGAGGGCCTAGTTCTAGAGGGTGTAGTTCCACAGGTCATAGTTCCAGAGGGCATAGTTCAAGAGGTCATAGTTCCAGAGGAGTAGTTCCAGAGGGCGTAGTTCCACAAGTCATAGTTCTAAAGGGCATAGTTCCATAGGTCATAGTTTCAGAGGGCGTAGTTCCATAGGTCATAGTTCCACAGGTCACAATTCCATAGGTCATAATTCAAGAGGGCCTAGTTCTAGAGGGCGTAGTTCCATAGGTCATAGTTCCAGAGGGCGTAGTTCCACAGGTCATAGTTCTATAGGGCGTAGTTCTAGAGGTCATAGTTCTAGAGGGCGTAGTTCCACAGGTCATAGTTCCAAAGGGCATAGTTCCACAGGTCATAGTTCCACAGGTCACAGTTCTACAGGGCATAGTTCTAAAGGTCATATTTCCAGAGGTCATAGTTCCAAAGGGCGTAGTTCCACAAGTCACAGTTCCAGAGGTCATAGTTCTAGAGGTTATAGTTCCAAAGGGTGTAGTCCCATAGGGAATAGTTCCACAGGTCATAGTTCCAGATGGCGTAGTTCCATAAGTCATAGTTCCAGAGGGCATAGTTCCACAGGTCATAGTTCTAGAGGGTGTAGTTCCATAGGTCATAGTTCCAGAGGGCGTAGTTCCAGAGGTCATAGTTCCACATGTCACAATTACAGAGGTTGTAGTTCCAGAGGTCATAGTTCCATAGGTCACAATTCCACAGGTCACAGTTCCAGAGGGCGTAGTTCCACAGGTCATAGTTCTAAAGGGCGTAGTTGCACAAGTCATAGTTCCAGAGGGCGTAGTTCCAAAGGTCATAGTTCCAGAGGGTGTAGTTCCAGAGGTCATAGTTCCAGAGGGCGTAGTTCCATAGGTCATAGTTCCAAAGGGCGTAGTTCCAGAGGGCGTGGTTCCAGAGGTCATAGTTCCAGAAGCGTAGTTCCAGAGGGTGTAGTTACACAGGTCATAGTTCCAAAGGGTGTACTTCTAGAGGGCGTAGTTCCAAAGGTCATAGTTCCAGAGGGCGTAGTTCCACAAGTCATAGTTCCACAGGTCACAATTCCACAAGTCATAGTTCCAGAGGGCCTAGTTCTAGAGGGCGTAGTTCCATAGGTCATAGTTCCAGAGGGCGTAGTTCCATAGGTCATAGTTCCAAAGGGCGTAGTTCTAGAGGGCGTAGTTCCAGAGGTCATAGTTCTAGAGGCATAGTTCTAGAGGGAGTAGTTCCATAGGTCATAGTTCCAAAGGGCGTAGTTCCAGAGGGCGTAGTTCCAGAGGTCATAGCTCCAGAGGGTGTAGTTCTGTAGGTCATAGTTCCACAGGTCACAATTCCACAGGTCATAGTTCCACACAACCTAGTTCTAGAGGGCATAGTTCCACAGGTCATAGTTCTAGAGGGCGTAGTTCCATAGGTCATAGTTCCAAAGGGCGTAGTTCCACAGGTTATAGTTCCACAGGTCATAGTTCTACAGGGTGTAGTTCTAGAGGTCATAGTTCCAGAGGGCGTAGTTCCAGAGGGCGTAGTTCCACAGGTCATAGTTACAGAGGGCATAGTTCCATAGGCCATAGTTTCACAAGTCACAGTTCCACAGGTCATAGTTCTACATGGCTTAGTTCTAGAGGTCATAGTTCCAGAGGTCATAGTTCCATAGGGTGTAGTTCCACAACTCATAGTTCCAGAGGTCATACTCCAAAGGGCATATTTCTAGAGGGCATAGTTCCAGAGGGCGTAGTTCCACATGTCATAGTTCCATAGGGAGTATCTCCATAGGTCATAGTTCCAGAAGGTGTAGTTCCAGATGGCGTAGTTTTGCAAGTCATAGTTCCAGAGGGCATAGTTCAACAGGTCATAGTTCCAGAGGGTGTAGTTCCACAGGTCATAGTTCCACAGGTCACAGTTCCATAGGTCATAGTTCTACAAGGCGTAGTTCTAGAGGTCATACTTCCATAGGGCATAGTTCCACAAGTCATAGTTCCACAGGTCATAGTTCTAGAGGGCATAGTTCCAGAGGGATAGTTCCATAGGTCATAGTTCCAGAGGGCGTAGTTCAAGAGGGAGTAGTTCCAAAGGGTGTGGTTCCACAGGTCATAGTTCCAGAGGGCGTAGTTCCACAGGTCATAGTTCCAAAGGGCATAGTTCCATAGGTCATAGTTCCACAGGTCACAGTTCCACAGGTCATAGTTCTACAGGGCGTAGTTCTAGAGGTCATAGTTCCAGAGGGCATAGTTCCACAAGTCATAGTTCCAGAGGTCATAGTTCCAGAGGTCATAGTTCCAGAGGGAGTAGTTCTAGAGGGTGTAGTTCTAGAGGGAATAGTTCCATAGGGCATAGTTCCAGAGGGCATAGTTCCACATGTCATAGTTCCAGAGGGCGTAGTTCCACGCGACCCCCTTGAAAATGTCTGGAAGTTTCCTTTGGGATCAATGAGACTCCCCCCTGCTCCTACCACTCCTAATCATAAGCTTCCACAAATAGTAATTGATCATCTACTCCATCTTCTCAAACAATTTCATCAAGGATAAAGTGATTTCTTCTAAGGGTTTTCTCCAGCAAAGTTTTTAGCAGTTTTCATATTCCATTGTTTTAGTGAATGAATCCTAGCCTTTACTGTATTACACTATCACTTACCCTCCATGAAGCCCTAACTGAACATTTCCTATCATTCCCTACTCATTCACCACCAATTTCATCAAACCCTATCCTTCCACTGCGTTTTCATTGCAAGAATTGACAAACTCCTCACTTCCCCATATTCATCTCATGAAATAGACTTACAGTTTTAACATCATACTCACCTCGCTTCCTCAAACCTTTGAGGAAACTCCCACATCATTATTCCACTCAGCTTTGCTTTCAAAATCACCGTTTCCTTATTATTCAAACCCTAAAATCCATCTTTTCCATCAAGAATCATCTGGCTAAGGTACTATCCTTCAACAAATTTCATGGAGAGTGAAAGAGAGAGTGAAAATAAAGTGCACAAGGGAGGACATCATTCAAGGTTTGAGCCATCCAACCTGAGAGAAATCAATGCTTCTCCATTTTCCAAAAGATGTTTTATAAATGTTGGTTGTATGAAGTTTTGTGAGAAGATCTAAGAGGTTGGTTGTCATGTTCCTTTGACAAGCCTTTTTGCCCACAATTTCAACATAGACAAGGTTTTCATAGCAGGTATAGAGTTCAGGTTTTCAGCAGACATTATTTCTTCAGCCTCAAGTATTCCAAATCATGGTGAAACTTGGTTCAAGGGCATGGAATTAGACCTTGATGACTATAAATTGTTCCTAAAACCAAATGTCGGAGATGCTCCTAAGCATGGTTTTCCTTTCAGACATCTGCTTAACAAGTATGCCCCTTTGATGAAGCTGATTATGAGATATTTTACATGTGAAGGGAGATTTTCCAGATTATACAGGTAACATGTCAGGTTGCTAATGCACTTCACTTCTACAAAAACACTTGATTTGTCCAACTTTCTGTTCAGAAGCTTGGTGAAGATGACTGAAAAGATTTGGACCATGGGAAAGGCTATTGTTCCCTTGTTATGCATAAAGTGTCATTATTTTCCTGTTAAGTTTCGAAGGAAACTTTCAAGTTAATCGGTATTGTTCTTACAAACCAAATTTGGAGCTTCTTGCTAAAATTAACATATTTTTATAATTTCCAGGGGGTTGCGAAACAACTTCTTAGTTGGAACACTCTCACCTGACATGTGTCAGTTGACAGGGTTGTGGTACTTGTAAGTCACACAACACTTGTATCTTCTGGAGTAGATATAGGTGTTTTTACTTTTTAGAGCATTGATCCTTAAATTGTTGCATCTTGATGTAGCAGTTTYAGTACATTAAAGGATTTAACCTAAAAGATTCTTGGCAGTAGCTGAAATGTTTTTGACCTTTACATATTTTAATCTGTCATGCAGTGATGTGCGAAGCAACAACTTGACAGGGACTATTCCCAATAATATCAGAAACTGTACAATCGTTGAGATTTTGTATGTTTTTTGATTTTCCTAACTGAGTTATAAATGAACAAATGTATGGACATATACATTTTGATGCATGACTCTTGCATACTTAGCACTTGTTGTATTGGGGCTGTTTTTATCAGGGACTTGTCATACAATCAACTCATAGGAAAGATTCCTTTTAACATTGGGTTTCTACAAGTGGCTACTCTGTAAGTATAAAAATTTCTAAGGCTAAGTTGCATTCTATTGTCTTATACCATCATTGATATGACTTCCCTCTATTGTATATTATTTTAGTGAAAGAGAATAACTATCATAATTTTTTTGTTAAATAAGTAGGGATATGACATCATGCAGGTTGTCTAAGTATTGTAATTAGTTTCATGGTATGTATTATTCAATGAATGGCATTAAATTGTTTGATTTAGTTGTCATAGCCTAATTTTTAAGTGGTTTCCATAGGTCACTGCAAGGAAACAAGTTGACAGGAAGGATTCCTTAAGTAATTGGTCTCATGTAGGCTCTGGTTGTTCTGTAAGTAAAGTGTTTGTTGAATATCAACTTCTACAAAATTTTCTTCTAATTTGATTGAAAGTAACCTCTTCCCTTAAAATGCATGCAATTCTAACTCAATAAAAACGTATAATGTTATTGGATATTGTCAATATATTCTTTATGCAGAATCAATTCATATTCCTTCTTTCATTGATCAATGTTTTTTTATACCTAGCGAAGATTTGATTATATAATTATGGTTTATGCTTTAGTGTACTGATACATCGATATATTTATTACAAGGATTTGAGTGATAATCATCTTACTGGAACAATTCCTCCCATCCTAGGTAATTTGACTTACACTGGAAAGTTGTAAGTTGCTTGCATACTTAATTCTTAAATTGTACCCTCTGGATACTTTATTTTATTTCCAATTTTCAAGAAGTTGTTTCTCTTTCTCTTTCCTTTGTACTTCTCAGATATTTGCACAACAATAATCTCACAGGATCTATTTCGCCATAATTGGGGAACATGACAAAGCTGAGCTACATGTAAGAGCTTTAAATCACATCTGTAGTTATGTATACCATGAAAAGAGAAATTAGATTTGAATGATAAGAAAAATCCCATTGGTAGTGACCAGTTGCATGGATATGCGAGCAAATAAATGACAATCAGCTTACAGGGCATATTCCACCTAAGTCAGGGAAGTTGGAACAACTATTTGAATTGTAAGTTTCTGTCTATACTTTTTTCTAGAAAATGTGGACAATAATGGTAGAAATATATTCAAATTTAGTTATACACTACACTATAATCATTGACTATTGTGGATTCTCAAATATAAACCTAGGTGTTTTTTATTGAGTGATATGGACCAAGCATTACAGGGAGGAGAATGATTCTCTAGCATTGAAGTGAGATAAGTCAAGAAATAATATTAGCAAAGGGATAAGGCAAACTGAGATAGTATAAAAACAAAGAAGAAAATAAAAGGAGAGTAATTAATCAACCCTGATGTCATTTTATAGCTTTTCAACTCTTTACAATTGTAAATGCACTCTTACCAACCCAAGCACAAGTGAGCTCATTGTGAGGGCAGAGATTAAAGAATGAAATCTTTGGCAACAATAGTATTTAAATAAAAAACAATATTTGATATCCAATGTTTTTTGGTGGAGTTAGTTATGATGCTTCATTACAAGTATTTGGTTTAATAAGTCATAATTTTGGTAAGTATGTTCAATTTTTGAGTCGTTGAAGATGCTACATGGTTATATGGAGCTTTGCAACAACATCTAAATGAAACTTAATGCATTAACACCACAAACAAGGGTGAAATCACGGCAAAAGATGCATCACCAATGTGCAATCCAACCCTAATTATTTTGTCAGTAAAATTATGACCTCGGTAATTATGACCTCGGGAAATTTGACCTCGGGAAATTTGACCTCGGGAACTTTGACCTATGGAACTTTGACTTGTGGAACTATGACCGGTGGAACTATGATCTTTGGAACTTTGACCTCTCGAACTCTGACCCTTGGAAATATGATATGTGGAACTATGAACTTATGTTTTAGTGACCTCTAGAACTTTGACCTTTGGAACTATGACTTGTGGAATGACTTCTATAACTATGACCCTAGGAACTATGACCTATGGAACTTTGACACTGGAAACTATGGCCTCTGGAACTTTGACCTCTGGAACTATGACCAGTGGAACTATGACCTCTGGAAATTTGACCCTAGGAACTATGACCCCGGGAACTATAACCTCTAAAACTATGACATATTGAAATACATCCTTTGTAACTATGACCTATGGAATGACCTCTAGAACTATGAATTCTTGAACTATGACCCCAAAAACTATGATCCATGGAACTATGACCACTGGAACTATGACCCGTGGAACTTTGACCTTGGGAAATTTGACCTCAGGAACTATGACCTCAAGAACTTAGACCTATAGAACTATGATCTATGGAATGACCTCTAGAACTAAGACCCCAAGAATTATGACCTCTAGAACTTTGACCCTAGGAACTATGACCACTATAAATTTGACCTGTGGAACTATGATATGTGGAACTATGACCTTTGGAAATTTGACCAAAAGAACTATGAACCTAGGAACTATGACCTATGGGAATATGACCTTTGGAACTACGCCATCTGGAACTATGACCTTTGGAATTGTGACCCCAGGAACTATGACCTATGGGAATATGACCTCTGGAACTACACCATCTGGAACTATGACATTTGGAACTATGACCCCAGGAACTATGACCTATGGAACTTTGACCTTTGGAACTATGACCCCAGGAACTATGACATATGGAACTTTGACCTCTAGAACTATGACCTGTGGAACTTTAACCTATGGAGCTATGCCCCAAGAACTATGACATGTGAGACTTTGACCTCTGGAACTATGACTTCAATTTTTTTACCTCTCGAACTATGACTTTGGTAACTTTGAACTTGGTAATATGATTGGAGGAACTATGACCTCGGGAACTATGACCTATAGAACTATGACCTTTGAAACTATGACTTGTGGGACTATGACTTCTAGAACTGTCACATATGGAACTATGACCTCTATAACTATGCCCTCTGGAACCTTAACCTCTGGAACTATGATCTGTGGAATGACCTCTAGAACTCTGACCTCTGGAACTGTGACCCCAAGAACTATGACCCATGGAACTATGACCTCTGGAACTGTGACCCCATGAACTATGACTTGTGGAACTATGACCTATGGAACTATGCCCTTTGTAACTTTGAACTCTAGAACTATGACCTATGGAAATGTGACCTATGAAACTGTGACCCCAAGAACTATGACTTGTGGAACTATGACCCGTGGAACTATGACCTGTGGAACTTTTACCTTTGGAACTATGACCCCAAGAACTATGACCCATGGGACTTTGACCTCTAGAACTATGACTTCAACAAATTTGACCCGTGGAACTGTGACTTTGGGAACTTTGACCTTGGTAACTGTGACATGAGGAAATATGACCTCGGGAACTATGACCTATGGAACTATGACCTCTAGAACTATCACATGTGGAACTATTACCTATGGAAATATGACCCATGGAACTATGACCTTTGGAACTATGACCTCTAGAAATTTGACCTATGGAACTATGACCTGTGGAATGACCTCTGGAACTGTGACCTATGGAACTGTGACCCCAATAACTATGACCTGTGGAACTATGAACTCTAGAACTGTGACCCTAGGAACTATGACTCGTGGAACTATGACCTCTGGAACTATTCCCTTTGGAACTTTCAACTCTGGAACTATGAACTTTAGAATGACCTATGGAACTATGACCTATGGAATTGTGACCCCAAGAACTATGACTCGTGGAACTGTGGCCTATGGAACTTTGAACTCTGGAACTCTGACTTTAGGAAATTTGACCTCGAGAACTATGACCTTAGGAACTTTGACATCGGGAACTTTGACTTGTGGAACTATGAGACGCAAAACTATGAAATATGAAACTATGACCCTAGGAACTATAACCTATAGAACTTTGACCTCTGGAACTATGACTTGTGGAACTTTGAACTGAGGAACTATGGCTTGTGGAAATATGACATCTTGAACTATGAATCCAGGAACTATGACCCATGGAATTATGACCTATGAAACTATGAGCTTTGGAACTATGACCTATGGAACTTTGACCTATATAACTATGACTTGAGGTCATAGTTCCTCTGTTAGTCAAGAAGTTTGACTGATGGGAACTTTGATGAAGGCACTTTGAACATCAAAGGAAATATGACCGTCATTTGTAATTGCAATTTATCATAAAATTATGAAATTTATAGTACTTGGAAGTTCTATTTCATAATCATTTGAGGAAAATATCCTCAAAACTTTATAAGGTATAATCTTTTTAAGTTTCATTTTATTGTATTCCCCTTTGGGAAACCTCTCTTTCCTTAGATGTTCACTGTGATCAAAACATCACAGTGCATATTGCACATCTTGATTCACATGACCTGTCACCTGATATCGAATCATGTTCATCATGTCTATAATGACCCAAAGGGTCTTCTTTTATAGTCTCAAGGTCTAACCAAATTCCACAAAATACAGAATATCTTGTCCACCTATAACCCCCAACAGTTATTGTGGAACTCCCAAATTTGGCTTTGTTGAGTCGGGTCGACATGACTCAATCTGACCGACAATCTGTCCAACCTGTATTCGATGGATATGTTGGTCGATCCACCGCTTGACTATCTTCTACTCTTGGTCGACTGTCTAACCGACAAGCACGTTGACTACCCAACCGATTGGTGTGGTGTGTTGGTTGAACATCCAACTGACTGTATCCAGATGAAGGTCAATCTCTCAACCGACTACACTCAAGAGATCTGTGATGAACCATCAAGGCCTGATGTTCCAACACATTCTTGTCATCATACATGTTCTCATATTCAAAGTGTTTATCCATAACATTGATCCAATCAATTAGCTCCACATCATTCAAATTGCCTTCATACATAGGCACTTCAAATTTTGTTTTTGATCTAACTCCCATGATTTATCTGATTATTTTTTCTTCAATGCCTTCTTATTCAAACTATGCATCTTCTTCTCGAGGTTCTTCTTTCTATCACCAACATCTCATGTGTCATGTCCTCTTCTCCATGTAGTCTCCATATGTTCCAATTGCACTTGAATGTTCGTCATATCTTCAAGCAGTGGTGCATTAACAATTGGTCTTCCTCAAGTTTCCCTTCCTCTAGCTCTAGATTTGAATGTCATTTCTAATCATTTATATTCTATTCTTTATCTCTATGAAAAAACAGTTCTCTCTCTACTCTAATACCAAAATTGGTGTAGATTGATCAAAGATGATCTCACTAGATATATTCTTCCTTCTTGTACACCCTATGTTCATCCTTTCAATTGATTGCAGAGAATCCAGATTGGCGAATGCTTGTTCTTTGAAACCTTTTCAATAACAAAACCTTAATGAATAACCCTAAATAAATATGGGTTATCGAGTCAACGGAGATTTGGATAGTCTTTTAATATAAGAAACTGGATGTTGGATGGTGGAATTTCGACACAATGGAACCTCATAAATCCAGATAGCTAGATTATCAGATATCCGGCTTTAAAAGTTTTTGTCTCCTTACTTGAATATCTAGATCCCAGATATCTTGGTATAACGATATTTTAAACTCATCTTCTCCTCCTTCCGGACTACATTTCGATCCTCTTTCTCCACAATTTCTCACTTAACACTCAAACAATCAACCTTGTTGTGCAAATTCATCGATCATACACACATTTATAGGGGTTTTCAAAGGTTTCATACTCATTCAACACACAAAATGGCATTGATTCCTATACAGAGATTC
>ML802131.1:392915-408292 GCA_009831015.1 Picea engelmannii | reverse complement strand
CTATAGCTTAGGGTTCATCTCAGATTGGTTTGTTTTATGAATTTTTCCTTACATTGTTTTTCTTTTTTCTATTAAAGAAAGTGTCTAAGCCTTCAAGAGATCCTGGTTCTCAGTATCAGTGGTCTCTTCCTGGTTTGGATTGTCTATTTTTATTTGTTTCAGAGTTTTAGAGATACACGTGGCCTGTATAAGGCCATCATGCGTGTAGACACCCTCTGACTCTACACAACTCGCGTGCACACGCTTGTTGTTGAATTGTCAGTAGTGGGCTTGTGAAGGATAGTTTTTGTTGAGGGTGAGGCAACCATCGTTTCCTTTGACAAGAGTTATACCTCTCAGGTTTTTCGAATCTCTGTTCTAGCAGTCAGTAGCTTAGGTTTGATCTCAGCCATAGCTTTCTTTTTTCATTTAAAAGTTTTCATTAAATTTTTCTTGGGGTTTTTAGACAAATGCGAGAGTCCTTTTTTAAGTTGCTAGTGTGTGATTTCTTGAAGTGATTCTTTGCGATCTGCGATTAGGCCAGAAGTTTTTCTTGGTTCTTGACTTGTTGATATTTTTCCTTTTTGCTTTGTGAGCATTCAAATAAAAAAAGATATTTCATTTCTTTGTTTGGTTGAAAAGTGTTGTTTTGCATTAGTAACCAGGGAAAAGTCTTTACTTTCATAAGTTCTCGACAGTTTGATTAGATCATAAGTAGTTCGTAGTCGAGTGGAATCCTTCTTTAAGTTTGCTGATTCAAAAGATCTTTTCAAATTTTTAAAAAAATTTGAAAAGTTGTTGAAAATTTGCATTAAGTGAAGGTTTTTGTTTCCAGCTTTCTGTTCATTTTTACTTTCATCTTTCAAACATCACTAGTTTCACTTTCATACCCCTTGACATAATACAAGCCATAAAATTAACGCTAAATTTAAAATTCATTAGAATTTTATGTTTGTAGGGTTAACCAACTAGTTCAGGATTAGGGCCTTGGATTAGGTTGGAGAGGAAACTCTTCAAGGCCATTAAAATCAAACATTGGAGTCTGAGTTAGGGAGTGTCCAAGTCCAATATCGTGAAATTTATTCGGGACCCCCCTCTAACATAGGGGATAAACACGAGGTTGCGTGCGTAAAGGCAGTGGAGATAACCCCTCCAAAGCTAGACCAATCGTAGTGGAGAACACATATAGAGGGCTTGTCTTGGGATTCCATCGATTGCATTTTCCACAGAGCTTCATGGGTCTCGAATCCATTCGAGGTCCTCAGTTGTCTTCCGGACCACTTTCTCTTGATACCCTTGACAGGTTTCGGGCTTGATACCTTTCTCATTGTGGTCTACCTGACTTTCGACTGTACCCGCCTGGTGACTATTCACGCACTGGAAACCTAGTTTCCTATCTTCTTTAGGGACATACACAGGTGACTGCGGGGGTATACCGTGGTACCTAGGACAGACATCAGGCCACGCTTTGTAGAGTATACCCGGAGGGTGCTTCCGTGTTCGAGTTTCACTTGCACCGATAAGTTTCTCTAGTGTTGGTTGTTGTAACTGTTCTTCCAATTAATTTAGTGTTTTCCTGTCTTATCTTATAGGGACTTTTTTAGTGTGTGTTGTTTTTGAACAACTAGAATGCCTTAGAGTGTCTTTGATCTTCTCACACAGTGGAGGATCACGAGCTTCGCTAGTCAAGAAGGCTTCTTGGCCTGCTGCTGGTTACACTGGAGCCACCCCCGCCACCACTAAGGCGAAAACTAGACCAACAAGGGTCTTTTGAAGTGACCGGGTCACAAGAAATTGTGCCCGACCAACATCCAGAGGAATCGACTGTTTTAGAACTTGGAGTGAAATATTTTGGTCTGGTTGAAACCTCCACCACTGATCTTTTGGCACCCACCATCGTACCGATTCATCCTTATGAGAGCCAGAAAGTGTCACACACAACAATGGAAACAAATGTTGTTACTCCTTCTGGGAATTCTTCAATTCCCACTACAGTTGTCACCACAGGAAAGTTTCCACCTCCTATCCCACCATCACCGGTCCGAGCCACCATGGTATCGACTACCTCTACATCACACAGTGGTCCGATCCCATCTCTGGCGATGGCCACAACCCCTTTCACACCAAGTGTGATAGGCCCTCCATTCTCATACGGGATGCGTAGTTTAGGTACAAGTCCTGTACTTTCCTATTCCACTTCACAGACTTTAGGTCTAGGGGCAGGGAGCTCTAACGCTCTTCTGCAAGGACACATGGGAGGCACTCTTGCTCCTTTTAACGCTTTCCCTTATGGGGGAGGTCATATACCTCCTTCGTCCCCTTCACTCGGTGGCACGCATAAGCAATCCGCCGGGCCACCTGCACACGATAGTTTATTTGGAGCGGGGAGTCAAGGAACACCTTCGCATAATATGTCGGTAGGTTCGACACTGTTTTCTTTGTTTGGTGCATTTGGTAACAATGCCTTCTCGTCAGCTACTTTCCCAAATGGGGGCAACACCGGTTTCATACAACCTATTCCTATGCAAGGTACTATTCCTGCACAAGGCGCACACCCAGGAACTTCTTCCACATCATGGCCTTGGAATTCTTGGCAGGGATCAGTTCCCTCATCAGGAATGCCAATCTGGGGTAATTATTTTCACAATCAATGGAACCCCAGACAAAGCACTATGCCTATCCCCATGGGACCGACATGGGGCAACCCTTACCAAATTCCTTCGAATGTAATGCATGCCCAACCATTTATGTCCTATTTTGGAAATCAGGCGATGATGTCTCCTCACACGCAAAATACATACGTTGGCCATGGCCATGGTTTTTACCATAACCCAGGCCAGCAGCCAAACTTTTCCTAGCAACCTGGTGCCAGTCAAACTCCAGGCCCCTTTTTCCCAAGTTATCACCAACAACCCAAACTACCCTTCCTGGTAACCTTGCATTTGCCAGACTTGACAAGGTTGTTGAATGACCCTATCTGTCACAATCCGCATTGGCCTTCTATGCCGACAAAGTTGCCTTCAGACATCCCAAAGTTCGAAGCCAAGCCTAACGAAGATTCAGGAGATCATGTGACTACCTTCCATCTTTGGTGACCATCTAACTCGTTGAAAGACGACTCCGTACAGTTGTGATTGTTTCAACGTACTCTCATTGGGAGTGTTGTGAAATGGTACATTGAGCTCGATCACTCAAGATACTCTTCCTTCGGCGAACTGGCGATGGCTTTCCTAAACCATTTCTAGTTACTTGTGAGATACGACGTTGGCACCGAATCGCTGGCCAATTTCTCACAAACAAAAGCGGACCATATCTCTGATCACATCCAAGAATGGAGACGCTGAAAGAGTTTAATTAAGGTACCAGTCCCACCAACATTCCTGCTTGAGTGGTTCCTTAAGTCTTTGGTCCCACAGTTGTCCAAAGACATCATGACATCAGGAGTATTTTCCAAAGAAGACGCCATCATGAGATCTCAACAAATTGAGCTAATCTATTCTCAGTCCAGTTTATTATAAGAGATCTTTCCAGATGCGCCATGCTCAATACTTGATAACACCAGACAGAGAGCTGGAACACATGTCGATGATATTGTTGGTTTAGCACAAACAAATCCCATTGAGCAATTGACGAAGCAGTTGCAACAGTTGTCTATACAACACACATTGGCCAACTAAACTACTGCTTTGGTTGATCCCCCTACCAAAACATCGGATGTACACACAGTGCAATCAAATAATCCAAAGGCCACCCAACAACCTGAAGGAAAGAAAAAACAATGAAAGAAGGATAAGGGGGATAAAAAACCTATCGATAATGCTGGCGGGGACAACACTGAGAAATGGAAGGCAAGGTATCCATGCAACTTATGCGTGGAAGACCACCTGACCCATCTATGTCCTTGGCTTGCAGAAGCCCAAAAGTTTGTGATGCAGCAATAGACTGCTGTGTTAACCAATCCATTTCAACATGGGCAAAATCTAACCCAAGCCTCTGTAAGCACGGAAGGGGGCAGCCAAGGACCCTCTCCGTCTTCAAACAACCCCACATCCGCGAATGTATATATGGTGAAGGGTGATGCTTTTATATCGACTAGAGCGCATGACTATAGTAAACCAAGAACTTATGAGAAGGGAAAATAAGCCGAACTCCCATCTCTTCCTCTACAGATTGAGAAGACGTTGGGAAAAACAATGACACGCATCCTCATAGGTGCATTCAAAAAAGCTTCTCACAACCCAAACGCAAGGGCCGCCCAGAACTATTCTGTGGTAGAAGATTTATCACAAACCCCTTGTGCAATGTCCTCTTTGGAGGTCCTCCAAAGATTCCCTTCCCAGAGGAAAGCCTTGTTAACCGCTTTAGGATCTACTGAGACTTGTAATCTGGGTACAAACATGATGGATACAACCAACCTAAAACCTAGTTTTCCTTACCATGTAGCGTTTTAGATAGTAGTGGCTTATCCCACGGAAATTTTTACTCGGAATATCTTCCGCACAGTGGTTGATGAAGGAGCCATGACATGCGTTATGTCGTTGGCATGTTGGAAGGCCGTTGGCAAACCCGTTTTTTCTCCATCACCTACTCTCCTCATTTCTTTCGATGGTCGTTCATTCCGACCACATGGCATCATTCCCTCTTTCCCCATGTAGTTAGGAGGGAAGACCGTGTGTGTCGAGGTAGAGGTAGTCGATGTGCCCCTCGACTATAACCTCTTGTTAGGAAGGAGTTGGACTTATGCCATGCAAGCTGTGGTTGCTATAGTTTTCTGGGTCTTGTTGTTCCCACACGAGGGCCGGATAGTGACCATCGATCAATTGTCTTTCTCCAGACTTGTCCCTTCATTGGGGGCATCCACGGTCCCGATGATTGATAATCCTTAACCAGGTGTAGTCAACGTAGGGGTTGGTTTGTGCCCATATTTGATGGGTACCTTGGATTACCTACCCCCTCAAAACGATATCAAGTTTATATCCAATCACCATAAGGTTGAGATTTTTCAAGTTTTGTCATTTTGCACAACTTACTTCGACGATCCGTGGATACTTCCTTCCCCATTGGTCACGATGGATGGGACCGGGCACCTGGGCATGTCCATGCCCTTGTCTGCAGCTAAAGTAGCGTACTCTTTAGTCCAACAAACTTCAACCAACACTGATCCAACTCCTGCACAAGAGTTCGATCCACTTCTAGAGCGTATTTGGGCTTAGGATTCTCTCGCTGACATTGATTCATTAGACTTAGTCTTGCCCTATGATGAAGCTATAATTGAGGCAATGACTAGTCCGGACAAACCCTGGGAAGATCTTCATCACAGATCATACTTCCTCCCAGAGTTAAGTAGAATCGAAGCTGGAGAATTCACCTTGACTATGACTGGAGATAGGTCTTGTCCTATTAATCCCTTAGCTACACACGAGGTTTATGCTGAGAGTAGTATGGAAACTATCGCTGAAACCTTACCGATCAATATCTCCTGAAACCCTGGTGTCATGGAGAATGTTTTCATCGGAGCTGACTGCTCCCCTGGAGAGATTCAAGTCTACACAGATCTTTTTAAAGAATTTCGTGACGTTTTTGCTTGGTCTTACGAGGAAATGCCAGGCATCGATACAAAAATAGTTGAACATGAAATCACAACTTATCCAGATGCCAAGCCTGTCCGGCAGAAGCTTCATCCAGTTAACCCCAAGAAAGCAGCAATCATTAAGGTTGAGGTTGAGAAACTGCTAAAAGATGGTTTTATCTATCCTATCCATTTGATTCAGTGGGTGTCAAACCCCGTGCTGGTCAATAAAAAACAAGGCACAATTCGTGTATGTACATAATTCCATGATTTGAACAAGGCCTGTCCCAAAGATAATTTTCCCACACCATTCATCGACCAGATAATTGATGAATGTGTGGGTTATGAGGCCTTCTCTTTCATGGACAGTTTTTCCGGATATAATCAAATACAAATCAAACCTGAAGACCAACACAAAACGACATTCATCTATCCATGGGGTACATTTACGTATCGTAAGATGCCTTTTGGTCTCAAAAATGTTGGGGCCACCTTTCAGTGGGCCATGTCTTTTGCTTTCCATGATCTCAAGCATATAGTTGAGGCCTATTTAGATGATTTAGCATCTCGATCTCGCAAGAGAACGGATCATCCCACACACCTCCGACTTATCTTTGAGCATTTTCGCTACTTCCAGATTCGCTTGAATCCAAACAAGTGCAGCTTTTGCGTAACTTCAGGACGTTTGTCAGGTTTCATAGTGTCAACAACAGGGATCATGGTCGATCCGCTCAAGGTTGAGGCAATAATTCAGTTGCTCCCCCCACACACAATCCTTCAACTTCAGAGTCTATAGGGCAATGCGAATTTTCTAAGACGCTTCATCGCTAACTATGTCGAGATCACCAAGGGCTTTATGCGCTTACTTAAAAAAGATGTTCCTTTTTATTGGGATGATGCCACTCAATGCTCCTTCGCCACATTGAGACATGCACTCACAACTGCCCCTCTACTCCGGCCACCTAACTATAACAAGGATTTCTTATTATATCTAGCTGTAGCAGAGCCAACCATTGGCATGGTCTTAGTTTAGGAAGATGACTTGTTCTCAGAATATGTCATCTATTACCTGAGCCAAGGCCTTGTAGGACCGGAACTCAATTATTCTCATATTGAAAAACTTGTGTTGGCAATAGTCCATGCTGTTCAACAGTTCCGTCATTATGTTTTGTTTCGCAAGACCACCGTCATTGCTGTTGTGAATCCATTTCAGTACATGTTGACACGACAAGTAATAGGCGGCAAGATCAGTAGATGGATAGTCATCCTCCAGGAGTTTGACTTAGATTTCGTTTCAGCGAAATCCAAAAAGTCATTGGTCTTCGCAGAACTTATTTCAAAACTTCCGGTTGAGTCAGGTGATCTCGTGCCCGAAGAGTCACCTATCAGAGGAGATATGTTTTTGATCACCTCTTTGGATCCCTGGTATGTAGATATACTTATCTATCTCCAGACTTTGAAGTGCCCCACCACTACTTCTCGTGATGAGCGTCGATGCATACGCCATCAAGATAAGAATTATCTCATACTCGATGATACATTGTATCAGAGAGGTGTAGACTACATCCTACGCCAATGTCTCACTCACGAAGAAGCAGTTATCGTGCTTAACGATTGCCATACCGGAGCTTGTGGCGGTCATTTTTCTGGGTTGGCAACAACCCAAAAGATTCTACGAGCAGGTTACTTCTGGCCGACACTTATCAAAGATTGTATCGAATTGGTCAAGAAGTGCCACCTGTGCCAAATATTCTCTCGGAAGATGAGGGCACATCTCACTCCCATGTTTCCTGTCATCATAGTTGGTCCCTTCACCAAGTTTAAAGATGGGCACCACTATATCATTGTAGCTGTAGACTACTTCACAAAATGGGTTGAAGCTATGTCAATGTTTAAAGATGATGGAGAGACTGCAGCTCTCTTTTTATTCAACCAGATAATAGAAAGGTTTGGCGTCCCAAGGGAGATTGTCATTGACCATGGAAGTCACTTTCAAAACCAGATGATGACTGAGTTAACGTCAAAACTTGGGTTGCGACAGGAACATTCGTCACCCTACTACCCCCAAGCAAATGGTCAGGTGGAAGCTGTGAACAAGACTCTTAAGACCATTCTACAGCGAACGATCAACTTAGCCAAGTCAAATTGGCATTTGATGTTATACTTGACATTATGGGCTTACCGAACATCTATTAAGACTGCAACCAGTTTCTCACCTTTCCAACTCGTTTACGGGCTGGAGGCAGTCTTGCCTATCGAATGTCAGATCCCGTCTCTAAAGTTGGTAGTACAATTATTGTCGGACACTTCTCCACTTGAAGAATGGTTAGTATACCTTGAGCAGCTCAATGAGTAGCGTCGTGATGTGGCCCTGGCCAATGAGGCTCACAAACATAAGGTCAAGTCTCAATATGATAGGTCCGTTCGTCCTCGAATTTTCTTTGAAGGTGACCTTGTTCTGGTCTATGACCAATATAAGGACACCCTGGGGGCAGGATAATTCAAACCCATGTGGTTCGGACCTTTCATCATAAAAGATGTTTTAAAAAAGGGCGCTTATCGTCTAGTTAACTTTGAAGGGAATACTTTGGCAGAGTCTAGAAATGGGCTCTACCTCAAGAAGTATTACTCATAGGCAGGTCACCGTGGGTAACTTTTTGTAACATATGTATAGTCTTTGTACTATTACTTTCTAGTTTCTTTTAGTGTTATGGACATGTCGTTGATGTTATCTTTTGTCACTATGGCAGATGTCAAGTGATTCTGAGGTGTTCATTGGGTATGCAGACGGTGCTAGCCGACACACTCGGAGGCTTGCCTCCACATCTTGGGTAATCTTTACACCTCAAGGCCAGTTATTATCTTACGGAGGTATATGCTTAGGTGACACCACAAACAATGTCGCCGAGTATAGTGCAGTTATTGAGTTGCTTCGTGACACTTTGTCATTTGGTATCTCTCATCTCTGGGTCTATCTTGACACTCAGCTGGTTGTGTCTCAGTTAAACAGAGTATACCGGGTCCATGATCCAACTTTACACCGACAATTCCTTAGGGTACGTCTATTAGAACGAAACTTTGATTATATTACATATTTTCATGTTCCTAGGAGATTAAACCAAGTTACAGATACTCTAGCTCATTAAATTTTAGATTGGCATCTTGTACACATATGAAAGAACATTCACATAAACATGTAAATACATTTTTTTCACACATGATCCATAAGCAAGGAACTTACCTCAATCTTGGAAGAACTAGTGTTATTTATTGCGTCGACCATATATCTATCGAGCAACTCTTCTCCTCCTTTGTGTTRTTTAARGAATTCATTGGCCTCTTTTCCCTTGAATCATATGGTGGGAATGGAGATCCRTAAAATTATGGTAAATAATGAAGGAGCTAAAGAGATAGGCTATTGTCCTTGRAATTGGATTATTCTCTTCTMTGGATTGAATTTATCTGCACAATCYTGAACAAGTTCTTTAAAATATATTACCTTTGGAACACAACTAGCAAGGGCTATGCCTRAAGTCCATACCAGGTTCATCTTTTTTTTATCTAAAGGGAGGYCCTTAAATTAATTGTAAGCTCRCGGCCACTAGAAGTCTTGATCTTCACGTCCAAGCCTATTTAGTGTATCCCTTCAATACAATTCCTTTCTCTTACTTGACATTATTTACACTGTTATCTAGTTTTGGAAATAGGTGGTGCTACTGTCGATATTTACAGCTTGGCATCTTAGTTCTTATTTAATTTACCATGTAGTTCTATGATGGTTTAATCAATGTATTTCTTATTTTTAAGTTGTCGGCCTTCAATAAAATATTTTTCAATTTATTGCAAGATTTACAAGATCTTCACCACTTTAATAATGACAATATGATCACACAAGTGGCAGTTGATGTGGCAGGGAAAATAAATGAAATGGGTTCAGTGGTGATGTGATGTCGTGGTGGATGGAAAGTGGTTAAGTATGGAGGTGTAAAGTGAAGAATGGAAAGTGGTGAAGTATGGAGGTGTAAAGTGAAGAATGGAAAGTGAAATATGTAGAAAGTGGGACTGCGGGCCTTAGAACATGTGAAGATGGAAAAGGTAGAAGGGAAAGGCCCCACATCTGAAGTAAGAAAATTGACTAAGTATGGGAGAGGGTCATTTTGCGGGTCATGGAAATAAGAGATACATTTTTTAGAACAAGGGATTTCGGGTCTGTGGGCATGCAAGTTTGAAGATACAAGAGAAAAAGGTAAATGGGATAATTAGTTGTCGTGCATCCGCATTTCAAGAAAACGACTAAGCGTGAAAAGGTAAAAATGTGCATTTTAGAGGACATGGAGGTAAGAGGTGCAATTTGAGGACATGGGTAGATATAATATGTATAGGATAGTATATCATTTATATTGAAAATTAAAAAATTATAGTAATATTTGTATTATTTAAAATGAAAAAATAAAATAAAAATAAAAAAAATAATGTTTAGATATAATATATATAGGATAGTATATGGTTTATATATGAGATTAAGGTGAGTTGTTATTAGAAAGAAAGTATTTTATTGAAGTAGCTTTAGTAATGACCACACAAGATATTGAATTTTTCACTAATATTACCTAGGGTGAAATAATCTTTTGGTCTTAGAGTAAGATTTAAAATTGTTTTTTATTAGATAACAACTCGTCTTCCTTGGATGTAAAGAAACAGGTTAACTACCCAAGGGTTAGAGGCATCTAGTTGGAGTGAAAGTTTGCCTCATTACAAACCACCAATCTACCCCTTTACAAACCACCATTAAGTCATTTCAAGTGGTATGGTTTTCAGTGAATAAAGATAGCGAGTCAACTTGTATTCATGGATAATATCCAATGATCACTATCCTCACTATAATAAATAACCAAATTATAACATATTTTACCACCATATATATATATATATAAATCACTTTATACTTTTGATTATAAAAATTAAAAATTGTAATATATCACATTTTTTTTTTTTAATTGAGTATCTTTTAATAATGCATTTGTTATATAAGGAGTGATAGGTATAGGTGCAGTGCAAGGGGCTTATTTATGATCCCAAATGTCAAATCATTTCTCAATTTTCTTGGGGTTAGGCTCTATCTCTAACAATTTTGTTGAAGCCTATGCCCTTTGGCAAGGTATTAGTATAGCATGAAATTAGGGGATCAAGAACATCACCATTCTCGGCAACTCCCTTATTGTAATAAGGACCATGCTCAAGGGTTAAGAAGTGGGGAAGGTTGTTCTTTCCAATGTCTTTGTCTGAATAACAACTCTTCTCAAGGAATTCCACTCTTAAAAGCTCATCCATATTAAAAGGGACTTGAACCCCGTGGAAAAAAGATGGGCCAAATTTGGCACGGGGCTAAGCGAGGGTGTGATGATAATCAATGAGGTCCGGTCTTTTAACATTATCCCATAATATGACATGTGATTTAAAATAACAAGATGGGTGGTAGGATATTCGATTTATAATTCATGTACTCGTGCTAGTTTTGGCTATGGTTTTCCCTGAGTATATGTTGGAAACAGTGACAATGAATTCTTTCATGAATAAGATTTCATATCCTATAATCCAGCGTTGGTTGTAACCAATACGACCAAGTTAGAATATGGATGAGATTACATTTAATAATCAATTTTTATGTGTAATGAATATAAATTTATGTAAGCTCGTAGAGGCAGACATGAGGTGTATGAGAAGAGAGTGTGAGCCTGATGTAATCTCCTTGATTCGAATAATAAGACAACCGATACCTTTGCTTGGTGGATGTAGCCCAATGTTTGGGTGAACCACGTTAAATTTTTGTGTTTCTTGTCTGCATTTGTACTGATTGTCTTATGTAATATTTGTGTTTCCGCATTTGCAAATTACAACAAGTGGTATCAGAGCTAGTTGGAAGAGAGGACGTCGAGAGTGTCAAAATTCGAAGGAGAAGTAGCATTAGCTCGAGGTGCATCTATTCCCAAATTTTTGCATGTCTCTCCTCCCGAAGGTCGCGACGGACACTAGTAAACACTTCACTCACCGATAATTTTTCAAAATTTCCACAGATTGGATGCGTTGGAAGGTGCGACGACTTTTCGAAATTTCTGTAGCCTAGATGCATCGGGAGGTGCGGTGGCTCCACAGTTAATTTTTGAGCTCTCTGCAGCCCAACCACACAGGAGGTGCAACGACCCTTTGAAGCACATAGGCCACTCACTTGAGAGGTGCGGAAACTTTCGTGTCTCTGTTAATATTTTTAGCGTGAAAAACTTTGGCGTGAAAGATATTTTTTGCTAAGGTGTTTTAAATTAAGCACAGTATATTTTTAAGGGTGCAAATGTCATATGTATAAAGGAAGGTGAATGGAATAAAATATATAAGAGTGGAGGATGTTTTTTAATAGGCTTATTATATTTGGAATTAAATATAATAAGTAAAAGGTGGATCCTTAATAAAGGTGTATTTTTTTAAAAGGGTGACTTTTAATTTTATTTTTTAAATAAAAGGAAAGGTTTTTTATTAAATCTTTTAACTAAACCTTGTAAATATTAAACCATTATACCTCCACATATTTTTTGAAAGGGCCTTGGATATTACAAGCAATGGTGTTTGTTCTTTATGTTTCCTCTAATGGAAAAGACACGGAGTGCTAAGTTTGAAATTGAGAAATTCAATGGTAAGAACAATTTTGAGATCTGGAAGGTTAAGATGCATGATTTGTTCGTGCAACAAGGCGTTGTGAAAGCTCTTTTGGGAAAATCAAAGCAACCCGTGTCCATAACAGATGAATACTGGGATGAGAGGGATGTGAGAGCACTAAGTGCCATATGCCTTTGTTTGGACGACGATGTACTGTTCAACATTGTTACAGAGAAGACAACAGTCGGTTTGTGGTCAAAGCTGGAAATCCTGTACATGACGAAATCCTTGACAAACGGGATATTCCTGAAAAGACAATTGTATAGTTTGCGCATGAAGGAAGGTACAAATATAGCTGATCATTTAAATACCTTTAATACTCTCTTAGTTTAGTTGACTAGCATGAGAGTGAAATTCGAATCTGAAGATAAGGAAATTACATTATTGTGTTCTTTGCTCGCGTCATGGGATCACTTTGTTACCTCTATTAGTTTTAGTTCAACAGAAAGTATTGAGTTTGATTATATTGTTGGAGCTTTATTGTCTGAGGAAACAAGGAAGAAATCCAATCTAGAAACCTCTACATCTGAGGCGATGGTGATCAGAGGCAAACCTAAAGAAAAAGCACATGGTCGGAGGTACTTCTCTCGATCAAATTCGAAGGGAAGAAAGAGAAAGCTTAAGTGTTGGTTTTGTGGAAAATCTGGACACCTGAAGAAGATTGTTGGAAGAGACAACAAGCCTCCAAAGAAGACCCTCCAAAGAGACGAAGGAAGTAAATGCAACCGAAACAGGTTCAGGTATGACTGATGAAGTTTTATCAATTAGTATTGGTTCACGTTATGATCAACAATGGTTATTAGATTCTGGTGCTTCAAACTACATGTGTCTTCATAAACATTGGTTTATTACTTATCAGTCTATAGATGATGGAATAGTTTACATGGGAAATGATATCTCTTGTAAAGTTGTGGGAATTGGTAGCATTCAAATTAAGATGTTTGATGGAACTGTTAAAATATTAACTGATGTAAGACATGTACTTGATCTTAGAAAGAACCTAATCTCTTTGGGAGTCTTAGACAAAGGAGGTTACAAGAGTATTGTTCAAGGTGGAGTTATGAAGGTCTACAAAGGAATTCTACTGGTTATGAAAGAAAAGAAGGTTGGTAACATGTTTCTGTTAGAAGGGAGGACTGAATTAGATCATGTGATAGTGGTATCTGAGAACGACAGTGATTCTGTTCAACTGTGGCAGCAACAGTTGGGCCATATGAGCGAACAAGGATTAAAGTTATTAACTAATCACAAGTTACTTCCTACTCTAAATTCTTTAAAGTTAGATCTATGCAAGCACTGTATTTATGGAAAACAAAATAGGTAGAAATTTAAAATCGGAAGACATACCAGTAAGGAAATTCTTGACTATATCCATTCTGATGTTTGGGGACCATCCCCTACTATTTCATATCGAGGATTATCATACTTTGTAACTTTTATAGATGATTTCTCTAGGAAGGTTTGGGTCTATATGTTGAAGAGTAAAGTTGATGTATTTACAATTTTCAAGCAGTTTAGAGATTTAGTGGAAAAGAGCATTGGTAGGTCCATTAAATGTTTAATAATTGATAATGGTGGTGAATTTACGTCAATGGAGTTTAAGAATTATTGCAAGGAATTTGGGATCGATAGGCATAAAACCACTGCCTATACTCCTCAACAAAATGGAATTGTTGAACGGATGAACATGACTCTTCTAGAGAGAGCAAGGAGTATGTTGAGTAACGCCAAATTGCAGCAGGAACTATGGGCAGAAGATGTATCTACAACTTGTTATCTAGTGAATCGATCACCATCAACAACAATAGAATGAAAAATTCCAGAAGAGGTATGGACAAGTCAACCTTGTAATTATTCTAATCTTAAAGTTTTTGGTTGTGATGCTTATGCTCTAATTCCGAAACATCAACACTCTAAATTAGATCCAAAATAAAAAAGGATTATGTTTGTTGGATATGGTGATGGTATTAAGGGGTACAAGTTGTGGGATCCTACTGCCCACAAGATCACCATTAACATAGATGTAATATTTGATGAATCATCTCTCATAAAATCAAATGTAGATGTTCAAATGAAATAGGAAGAAGCACCAAAGTATCAACAAATCCAGTTTGAAACTAATGAGGGTGAACATGAACAAGTTTTAGAAGATGTTCATGAAGAGTCTCCTGCAGCAGAGGAAGACATGGTTGATGATGACAATCAATAGATTGTGGATGAGGCACAAACTTCCCTAAGGAGGTCTACACGGGTCAGAAATCCTCCAAGAAGGTATGATGATTTTGTTTCATCAATTTCTTTAAGTACTAATGATGATGAACCTTCATTCTATCAGGAAGTTGTGAAGGGTTCTAACAGTAATAAATGGAAATAAGCGTTGAAGGATGAAGTGAAGGCATTAGAGAGGAATGCTACATGGGACTTGGTAGAAATTCCAAGAGACAAAAAAATTGTAGGTTTCAAGTGGGTCTACAAGCTGAAGAAGGGTGTTGATGATAAGGTGGAAAGGTACAAGGCAAGGCTGGTTGCGAAAGGATATTCTTAGAAAGAAGGTATTGACTTTCATGAAATTTTTTCACAAGTTGTAAAGACTGTTTCAATTCGAATTGTGTTAGCATTAGTTGCATTGCTTGATTTGGAGTTGGAGCAACTAGATGTTAAAACTGTTTTCTTACTTTGATATTTGGATGAGGAAATTTACATGGAACAAACTGAAGGGTTCGTTCAGAATTGCAGCAAGAAATTTGTTTGCAGGCTCAATAAATCATTGTCTGGTCTGAGGCAGTCGCCCAGACAATGGTACAAGAAATTTGACTCTTTCATGGTGAGCCAGAAGTATACAAGGAGTGAGTATGATCATTGTGTCTACTTTAAGAAATTGAATAATGGAATATTCATTATCTTAGTATTGTATGTTGATGATATGCTTTTAGTAAGAAAAATCATAACTGAGATCAATAGGTTAAAGGCTCATATGGCTAGGACATTCGATATGAAATATCTAGGAGCAACAAGGCAGATTTTAAGCATGGAGATATTCAGAGACAGGAGGAATGGTAATATTTGGTTGTCACAACCAAAGTATGTTGAGAAGATACCTTTGAGGTTTGGTATGAACGAT
>ML802131.1:372988-386025 GCA_009831015.1 Picea engelmannii | reverse complement strand
ATCTTCACAGTCTTGAATTGTGTCTTCTAAGGAGTCTCGATCCACTATGGTTATTGTTGGAATCGGGCTATTCTTTTTCCTATTACTATTTTGAATCATCCTAGACAGAATATGACTGGCCCTTTTATTTCTAAAATCAATTTCCCAGGCCTGATGTAACTGTCTAATTATTTTTCTTTTTTCCTTAGGTTTCTCTTCAATTATCGAATACATAGGCTATGTGTAATGACCCCATCGTTATGATGACAAAAGTGATATACAACATGTAAAAAAAACATTGTTTTTCTTTTTCTTTTAAAGTTGTGTTAGGAATACACATCACAAATTAATAACTACATCATTGATGATCATCAAAGCACAATAGAAATTCTAATAAACCAACACATGTATCATAACATTCCATGGCGCAAGAGTGCTTAATCACTAAATCAATCAACAACAACATAAACAAAGGCACAAGAATAAACTTATTAAATTTTTAAAGCGCAACAAGATCTACTTAACTTCTAGGCGCACGATTAAATCAATCATCGGATTCACAATAAACAACAGCAATTTCAAGGTAAGTGCATGATCTAATTGTCAAAATAACATAATTCCCTCATTGATCAGTGCACACAATTAATCATTCACACAGAATCATAGTAACATGGTGACAAGCATGGCTAGTAAACTAAGGCATAAACATTATGCATAAACTAATATAAGTGGCGAAAAGAGTCTAAGAATTAAAAGATCATGCATCAACAAATTATAAGTGGAGAAAAGAGTCTAAGAATTTAAGATCATGCATCAACAAATATAAGTGGGGAAAACAGTCTAAGAATTAAAAGATCATGCATCAACAATTATAAGTGTTTCATAAGTTGGCAATCACATCAGGATAAGGGGTGTTGGCAAAGGGGCAAACCCAGGGTTCAACTCCAAGAGAGCACCAACAAGCCCTAACTATTGGCCCTTTCGGAAACATCTATGAGGCAGATGCAGTCTCACCCAAAGTAGCTATAGGGGGTTGCAAGACACATGTGTCTACAACAAGAGAAAATGCAAAATGGATTCACAACAACAATACACAGTCACCTAATAGTTTTTTTTATTGTCGATGAAGTAACTAAAGCACCTTGGAGAGCTAAAATAGATTCAGTGAGAGGGATGCGCACTAATACTAACTAGGGATTCTTTCTCTCGCTACAGCTGCGCCATGGCCGTTCATGGAGGAGGGGGGCCTCCAGCCCCTCCCTCTCCTACCTCCTCCTTCCGTAAACTCATTGAAGCCTATGGAAAGAAGCACTTTCCTGTAGCTCCCCCAAGCTTCATAAAGAAGCTCGATTCAATCCCTGAGGTCGAGCTTCCGCCTGACCAGCCAATGAAGGTTGTGATATCCCTGTCAGAGTGAGGTATGATAGGGAAATTCATGGGACTCTGGCCTTCAACCCAAACCATGGACAACTGGATCCAAAGGAATTGGAGACCACTGATAAAAGACAGTGTAACCTATTACACGGTTGGAAGGGGGTTCTTCATCTTTGAATTCATTTCCCAGGAGGATAGAGATCTCATATTTAGGAATGGACCGTACTTCATGGGCACTCAAGGTCTATATCTAAACCGATGGACTCCAAGCTTCGATCCAGCTTCAGAAGTTCCCAAAGACATCTCAGTTTGGATCAGGTTGTTGAACCTACCAATCCATTGCTGGAACCCCTCATCACTTCAGGCGATAGGCAATGGGTTGGGTCAATACATAGACCGAGCGGATTCGAAGGACCAATACTCCTGCATGAGAATCTGTGTGGAAGTAGATCTGGAAGTGGGTCTCCCAGAAGAAATAAAGCTAAAGGTAGGGGACTGGCACCACTACCAGAAACTGGACTATGAACAACTCCTGTTCAAGTGCAGGGAATGCCATGAATACGGGCATTTCATGAGAAACTTCCCTAAAACCCCAACAACGGAAAAAGAAGGAGAAGAAGGTTGGCAACAACCACAAAGAGGATGAGCTAGATTCAAATCTAAAGGCCCAAGGATCGAAAGAGGAAACCCCAATCAAACCAAGGATCGAGGAAATCACTCCAACAAAGGAGAAGAGAACTCCTTCAGAATTCTAGCTCAAGAAAACTCGGAGGAAAAAAAAGAAGAAAATCGATGAGAAGAGACCTAAACAGAGGAAACAAATGGAAACCAGGCCCTGGAAGTCAGAGGGAACCATGGGCCGACAGAAGAAGAAGAGCATTGAAACTCCTCCCCAACAAAGAAAGCAAGCTTTGGCATAGAGGAAGGGGAGGTCTCGACAGAAAGTGAGGATGAAGGCGCAAGCGATGCTAGGGTCACGCCAAAGAAAACAGGGAGAGGCAGAAAATAAAGAAAAGAAGAAAGAGACAAGGAAACCTACAGAGACATTCTTAAAGGATCGTAGCCAAAAATCAGATAACTGATAATTGTAAGGCAGACAAGGAAGCACTCCAAGGCCTCCCAAGGAGGCCAATCTCCCCCCCAAGGTTACTAATGAAAATCACCTCCTGGAACTGTAGGGGTTTCGGAAGAAAAAAAAAAAAGAAGCACTAAAGGACATTATAAAAATCTCGAAAACATATATTATACTCCTACAAGAGACCAAGATGGGCAATCAAGATCTTCTCAAAGCAACACAGGTCGTTTGGAGAAGTAGTCAAGGAATCGCAGAAAATGCAAGGGGAGCCTCAGGTGGGCTAGGCACCTTGTGGAACACCAATAAATTCGAGCTGATCAACGCAAACATGAGAATGCACTGGATCCACACCAAAATTCTACACAAAGCCACGAACAGGCTGGTAAGCCTCTTTAATATCTATGTTTCGCAAATTTCAATGGAAAAGAGGCAATGCTGGGAGACACTGGAAGACTATTTACAACAACATGATCTAGATAATATCATTATTGGGGGGGATCTAAATGTGACCCTAGCTCAAGTGGAAAAGAAAGGAGGTTCCATAGTGCAAGACCCTGCAAGAGAGTGGGTGGAAGATCTAATGTCAGAATGGGATCTAGAAGATGTTAAACCTACCAAAGGAAGATACACATGGTCAAACAAAAGGATAGGACCGGGGCATATAGCTGCCAGAATGGACAGATTCCTTATTCAAAGTTCTTTCTTGTTGTTAGGTCTCAATACCACTTCTGCGATCCTTTTCCACAGCGCCTTAGACCATAAGCCAATCCTTTTAGAAATCTTGAGTGACAAAGCCCAGGGACCCATAACTTTCAGATTTAGCCCAGCCTGGACCCAAGACAATGGCTTCCTAAAAATAGTGACCACAATTTGGAATGGCACAGTAAAAGGATCATCCTTCTTTGCGTGGGAAGAAAAACTAAGGAGATTAAGGACATCTCTCAAAACTTGGGCAAAAGGCCAGCCAAACCCAATAAATGCTCGCCAAGAAACCCAAAGGCAACTAGAAAAGCACCAACTAGAAATGGAAAACAAAGAAATCACCCAAGAATGCCTTCAACAAGAAGGCTATCTGCAAAGGCAATGGCATAAGGCCTGTCGGGAGGAATAAAGCTACTGGAGGTAGAATTCCATAAGACTTTGGTTAGAAGCAGGAGACAAGAACACAAGCTACTTCCATAATCAAGCTAAGGCCAGAAAGCATTTTAAAACAGTAACAGAAATTCAGGTCCAAAATCAGACAATCACTGATCCAGAAAGAATTAAAGCAGAAGCGGTCGAAACCTTCGAAACCCTCTATTCAGAAATGAAAAGGACATATATAGACCCCAACGAGTATCCTCTCTCCCTCATTTCAAAGCTCATAAAGGAGGACATTAACAAAAGGTTAACCGAGGAAATCGCACAACAGGAAATAAAGGAGGCATTGGATCAGATGAACCCTGACAAGGCCTCAGGCCCGAATGGATTCACAACATGTTTCTATCAGCATTCTTGGGACATAATAAAATTAGACCTAACCAAGATGATCAAGAAATCCCAAACAAGCAACAAACTGGGAGGTGGAACGAACTCTTCTTTTCTTGCTCTAATTCCAAAAGAAAAAGGAGCAGCCAATTTCAACAGATTTCAACCAATCTCTCTCTGCAATACTAGATACAAAATCCTTACAAAGGTCATAGCCAACATAATCAAAGAGATCCTCCCCCAAATTATTCCAGAAAACCAAGGAGGGTTCATCAAAGGAAGGCACATAGATGACAATATAATCTTGGTCCAAGAGGCCCTTCACTCAAGTATCCGGCGAAAAGACAAAGGTATGATAATCAAACTGGATCTAGCCAATGCTTTTGATAGAGTTAGACAGAATTTTTTATTTAAGGTTATCAGACAATTTGGGTTCACCCCAAACTTTGTAAATTGGATCCAAGCTTGTATTGGCTACCCATGGATCTTCCCTCTTGTGAATGGAAAGGTAACAAAGTTATTTCAAGTGACCAGAGGACTCAGGCAAGGATGCCCCCTCTCTCCCCTCCTATATTCTCAGTTCTAAGCTTTTAGTTGGAGCACTCTCAGAACCACAACAGCCTGCACAGATTAAGAATAGCACCGGGGGTAAAGGACATAAACCATGCCCAGTTTGCAGATGATACTCTACTAATGGGAGGAACGAGTGTTATAGGATAAATCTGTAGGTGCGGACACTAACCGATCTCCCTAGATCCACCTGGATCTAGAACAAATCATGACAGAATAATACACTTTCCCTAGATCTAACCTATTGAATGAACTAAGAGATATGGGTCATGGGCATACCTTATGAACGCTTTCTTTATATCTCTGTTGTTCCAAGCTTTGCTCCAACTCTCTTGTGTCATCCGAATCAGAACAGGACAAACCAATCAAAGCAAAGGCAAATTAATATATTCAAAGGCTAGTCTATACATATGATCAAGGAATTATGTAATAAAATGACATCATCTTTATGGGAAAGGGACATATTACTGTATTATATTAATTGAAAGTGAAACTTACAACTTGAGCCTTGATGTCGTAGGTCTCCTTTTGATGGCTCCTAGCTCTGACACACACACTTGCTCATGTATGAAGAAATTCAACCACTTGTGATGACCTTGATATTGTCTCTAGCTGTTGTAGCATCAGTCCTCCATACAGTCTTGCAATAGTTCTCTAATCAATCTCTTACTAGCTTGCTAAACTTATTCTTATTAACCATTTCCATGAGCAATCTCTTCAATATATAGGAGAAGATAGATTAGTTACTTGTGTAGGAAATGATCCCAAGATATCTGGAAAACCAGTATCTGCTAACCATTCGAATGCCAACTCACCCTTCTAGAAGGTTCGAGATCTTTATCTTTTTCCCCTTTAAGAGCATGTTCGCACCCTAACCATGAGTACAGTGCGAGAAGTTCACACCCCGGATTAAGGTAGCCTGCGGGAATCATGCATTCTCGCAGGTGAATATATAAGTAGCCTGCGAACATCCTTCAAAGTGTGAATTCTGGAAGAAGACAACTGTAACTTTTCTCATGAAAATGTTCTTGGTAAAGATCTTGATTTCCTATTATCATGACATCATCATGACTTCATCATAATGACCAAAATTGTGGATAACAGCGAGCCAACAAACGACAAGAAAATTCAAGGCTGAACTAGAAGCGTTCATTGAAATTTCAGGCAGTGTCATAAGTTACACCAAAATTAAGATCTATGGCTGGAATGTAACGCCAAATGAAATGTTGGGAATTGCTAGGATTCTGGAAATTGAAGGTAGCACCAATTGGGAGGCCTTCAAATATCTTAGAGTTCCAATCTTCAAAAATGCCCCAAGATCCTCTCATTGGAATTTGCTGATAGACAAAATAAAGAACAAGATATCATCCTGGGGAACAAATTGGTTAAATCTAGCAGGGAAAGTTGTCCTCATCAAGGCAGTACTAGCTATCATCCCAATTTACCAAAGTTCTCTACTCCTAGCCCCTGCTTCCATCATTCAGAAAATCGAAACAATGCGTAGAAGGTTCCTGTGGAAAGGGGGCAAACAAACAGAGAGAAATCTTCACCTCATAAGCTGGGAGAAAATCTCTAGACTTATCCTGGAAGGGGGACTCATTTTCAAAAATGCACGGGTACAAAAACTAGCTCTAGGGGCAAAGATACTCTGGAATCTAGTCACTGGGAAACCAACGTGGAGCAAAACAACGCTATGGAAAAAGTACTTTAGGGGTCCAAGGCAAAGATGTATAGAGAACCCATGTTCGAAGAAAAAAGGCTCCACTATCTTCGCCCTTTTTTAAAAGACAATGCCTCACTTCAGAACTAATCTTACTTGGGTGCCAAGGAATGGAAAAAAAATCAAAATTTGGCAAGACTCAATTATGGGAGATGCCCCTCTTGAGTTGAGACAGGATTTGAAGAAACTCAGAAAGTGGATGCAAACTCAAAAATTATTCTCTCTATGGGACATCTCCATCTGGGGGAATGACCAACACAACATGTGGCTTGGGTGGGGAATAGGTAACTACCTGCCCAAATTAGCAGAGGAATGGGAATCCTTGAAGCTCTGCCTACAAGGAAAATCCCCCCTCAAGAAAAGGGGAAAAGACAATCGAGGTTGGGGAGTGAATTCATGAGTCTACACAATTGCAGCAAGGTACCATCTCATCAAAGCCATCCCCAATGTCCCTACAAACCCAGGAATCTGGAAAGCGATTTGGAGTTCCAAAACCATCCCAAAGGTAGACACATTCACCTGGACAATGGCTCACAAAAGCATCCTAACGAGAGAAAACCTCAGAAAAAGGGGATGGGAAGGCCCCTATAGATGCTCGTTCTGTTGTCATTCAGAAGAAACAATAGATCATCTCCTCATTAACTATGATTTCCCCAAAGAAGTCTGGAGGTTGGCATTGGGATTGCAAAGAGGGGTAGTTATTCCTAAAGTCACCAGTAACCTCCTCCAATATTAGGCCTCCAACTTCCCTTTTCAGTTAAAAAAAAATAGCCAGACCTATGCTCTATGGAGAATGCTCCCCAAGTTCATCTTATGGGAACTATGGCTGGAGAGAAATAATAGACTCTTTAGAGAGCTCAAAAGAACCCCTTCCCAAGTAGCAACCAAAATCCAAGCCTTCATGGGGGAAAGCACCCCCTACCTTGGTCAATCCAAGAGATCCAGAGCTTCAGAGGACAAAGACGAACAATGGCTAGGCCAATTTAAAATTCCAAGCATTGATGGAGGTAAAACCATTTCCCCGGGCCATGATTCCTGGGAACTCAAAAAAGATGAACAAGAATTTGACAATTGGAAAACAAAGGAGCCAAATCACATTCTGTTCTTCGATGGAGCCTCCAAAGGAAACCCAGGCCTAGCAGTGGGAGGAGGGGTAATTGAAAACTCAAACAACTCAACATTATTAAGCTACTCTTGGGGTCTAGGAACCGAAACCAACAAAAGAGCCGAAGCCCTAGCCCTATGGAAAGGGTTTAACCAAGCAATCAACAACAACATTCAAGAGCTTGTTATAATCGGAGACTCCAGGATAGTAATCAAAGCCTTGATCCACCACTCCAAACTCCAAAATGAAAAACTCAACAACCTTATGGAAAAAATACACCTTCTTTTGAGGAAACTTCGGTCATTCAAAATTTACCATGTCTTGCGTAAATTAAATGAAAGAGCAGACATCGAGGCAAATAAAGGATCCTGCCTCATTGCTATAACTATGCATCTAAATGGAACCACGACCAAAGCAGATATGCCATGAACCAAGAAAGAGGGGCCACTAAAAATCAAAGGCACGAGTTGGAAAAGCAAAGACAACTTGGGCTGGGGAAAAATCCAAAGCACATCACTTCACAGATGCTACAAGACAAGACACAGGGACAGAAGGGACAGCGAAATCTTCATGAGGCTGGTGAATTTGGTAAGGGAGGGAACCAATTAGCAGACCACCCATACCTCTCTGATCAAGAAAATCGAACAATAGATACACGCAGGAAGAAGGGGAAGCTCCATAAGAGAGGGGGAACTCTTCCCCCACGATATCATATCGCAAGAGGAAGGTGAAAGGGAGCTCACAACATAGCGAAGAGGATGTGATCCAACAGGCAACAAAGAGAGGATACGCAAAAGACAAGAATGGCATCCAGATCGGGAGCTAAATTGTCCACAGAAGAAAGGCTGAACATGATGGACGAAGCACTGGAAAAACTGAAGTAGATGCTGCACTATTAGCTTGACTTCCTCCAAAATTTGGACGAAGAAGAAGGAAGAAGAATGGAGAGGCTGGAAGGGGATATCACTACCACCAAATTCGAGATTTCTGAAGAATTGGGCAAGCTGCATAAGGAACTGAAGAATCCTAAGAAAGAGTTCGAGGAAATATTAACCCAACTGGAAGAAAAAATGGCCAAGCTTAACAGTGAATGGAACCAAGAACTAGAGAAGTAAATCCACCTCAAGCTAAGAAATCGAAGAAGGCATCACCCCAGCAATATTGGAATTTTGTATAGAAGCCATGGCTGTAAATAAATTTGTAAAAAACCCCTTACTGGAAGGCCACCGTAGTCTCCAGAAGGGTACTCGGCTAAGTAGAGCTTTGCTCAGAGTTGTATCAAAACCAGTGGCTCAGCCACTGCCTTTATATTAATATACCATTAATCGTTCTTCTAAAAAAAAAACAATACACAGTCACCTAGCTATTATTTATCTTTCTTAAACCTATTGCGCAAGTTATACTTCAGATCTAATACAATATCACAATAGCAGCATATCAAATGATAGAGAACACAACATAAATCACACATAACACAAGATATACGTGGTTCACCCTCTCCCTAGGGATACGTCCAAAGAACTGTGATTTATAATATATTAAGGTGATGCATACAGTTCTTGTCTACGCTCTCATCTAGCAGATATTATCTCTTCTCTTCTTTGTCTCTCCCCTCCTGCGCACCTAGTTGCAGGGGAAATGTTCACACCTAGCTAAAGATCTTACAATACTAGAAGGCTCTCACACTCATCACTTCTTTCTCCCACAATAGTACTGACTCGAACACACAACAACAATGAATTCTCAACCAACCTAGCACCAACAATACCAACAACCCATCCCAGGTCCTTTAGACCTCTATTTATACATTAAAATATCTCTCAGACACCCTTAGGTTAAAACCTATGTGTCAAAACCCTAGATTCCAAAACCCTAGGTGTCTAAAACCCTAGGTCAACTTGACCCGCATTTTCAGGGCTTCGCCATCCTGTCTTTCCTTCCTTCTCGTGCGGTGCTCCAAAGCATCCAACGGTGGATTTTTCCACTTGCTCAGTTGTCCACAATCCATCTTCCTTTCGGATCTATCATCCTCAATCTTCTTGTCTAACAACCTACTTTCTCTTACTTCACACCGTCTTTTCTACTCTTCTGCTCCTTTCGTGCAGTTCGTGTTTTTCCTTTTCTTCCTTAATATTCGCTTGCTTCCTTATCCAAGGGTCAACAGGCCCCCAACACTCACATGTGACTCGTCCTGAGGAACTTCAAATCTGATCCTTCTGTTGTGCTTCGACTTCAGACTGTGCAGGGAAGCCTTTGCTTTCAGCTCTAGTCCTCCCTTCCTTCCTTCTACAGACTGTATTTTATGTGTCTGGTACCCAGTTTCAACTACACCTGGTACCTAGACCCTTTTCCTTTTGCATTTACTGAGAGTTGTGAGGCAGCTGGTTGTCGTAATACAATTTCAACCGGCTCCCATTCACTAATCCTTCATTCTATTCTCCATTCAAAGTCTTCATCTGCATAGCTCCTCCTTCTGTAACATAGGCAACCTCATATGGCCCAAGCCAATGCATTCTGAACTTTCTTGGATGCTTCATGAACTTAATGTCATATACCAATACCAAATCACCTTGCTTAAATGCCTCCTTTTTTATGTGTCTATCATGGAAGGCCTTCTCTCTTTCTTTCTGAACCTGCTGGTGAAATCCTGCAATAAATCTGTCTTCTTCCAGTTTGACCAACTGCGCAAGCCTCTCTTGCAGAGCGCCAGTGTCATCCATATCTATAAATGCTACAATTCTCAGACTAGGAACCAAATATTTGAAGGGTGAACTACTTCTATACCATAGACCAATTTGAAGGGGGTTTGCATGGTCAGTTTCTTTCAAGTGGTTCTATAGGCCCATAATACTGCGGGTACCCTCAAATCCCATTCATCCCTGTTCACGCTGCATATCTTCATCAATGTTGTCTCCAAGATCTTATTGAATGCTTCAATTGTCCCATTTTCTTGTGGATGATAGGGTGTGCTCTTCTGATGGTGAACTTCAAATTCCTGATTCAAGGCTTCAATAGTCTTATTAATGAAATGTGTGCATTGGTCGCTCATAAGGATCTTTGGGCAACCAAACATGGTTATGATATCATCAAATATGAAGCACATAGTTGTAATTGCACTATAGTCCTTAACTGCTCTTGCTTCTGCCCATCTGATCAAATATTTTGTCACAGTGATTATGTATCTAGCTCCTGTACGCTTCTCTAATGGGTTTATAGGTCCCACGAAGTCAATGGCCCATTTCTCAAATCCTTGTAGGGTTAGTGGCGGTGCTAAAGGCATTTCATCTCTTCTAGATGGTTTCCCAACTCTTTGGCATACATCACAAGCTCTGTAATAGTCCTTAGCATCTCTGCATAGAGTAGGCCACCAAAGGCCATCCCTAAGAATCGTCTACGTTGTTGCTTTCCCTGTGTAGTGTCCTCTTTCTATGCCTTCATGTGCTTCTGTGAGGATCAATGGTCTCTCTGCTTCCATAACACACCTTCTCGATATCTTGTTAGGTCCCATCTTGTATAACTGTCCAGTTATAAGTGAAAAATATGTAGTGCGTACTACTAGTTGTTTCTTCTGAATAATTGTATAGTCACTAGGTGCCATTCCTATTGACAGGAACTGGACTATCTATGCAAAGTGATCATCGATTTTTCTAATGGCCAACAACTATGCATCCGACAGTGTATCCTCCAAACTAGTAGGATTTTCGCCATGTTCCAACCTCAACAAGTGGTCAAGACCTTTGTTCATTCTTCCTAGCTTAACCACGATCTCAAAATCATATTCCTGAAATAGCAGAAGCCATCTGCATATTCTTCCCCCCAACACTGGCTTGTTGACTAAGTATTTCAGCACAGAGTGATTGGTGAACATTTTAAAGTGTCCTCCTAACAAGTAGTGGCGGAACTTCTACAACGCATACACCATGGATAACCCTTCTCTCTAAGTGGTGGTGTAATTAATCTCAGTTGTTGATATCTTCCTAATAGAAAAGGCTAACAGGTGTTCGATGTCTCCAGCTCCTGGTTGTGCTAACACGGATCCTAATGCAATGGAATATGCATCGACATGCACATGAAACTCCTTACTCCAATATGGGAAAACCATAATAGGCACAGTAACCATTTTTTGTTTCAGTGTGTCAAAAATCTGTTGGCATTCTTCTGTCCAATGAAACTGACAGTCTTTCTTAAAAAGATTCTCCATAGGTGTTGTAATCTGTGTATAGTCCTTAATGAACTTCCTATAGTATCCAGTGTGTCCCAGCGCAGTGTGCAACTGTTTGATTGAAGTAGGAGGGGGTAGATCAACTATAATGGCAATCTTGGATGGATCTACCAGCAATCCCTACTTACACACAATATGGCCTAGCAACACTTTGAAGGGTGAAAAGAAGATGCACTTCTTCAGGTTTAAGGCAATTTGACTCTGCCTTCACTAATCCAACATTAGTCTTAAACATTCAATATGATTATGTAAAATGTTGAAAATAGTTCAATCATCAACATATTCTTCCAGGAATTTATGTAAAAACTCCTTAAACGCTTCGACCACCACCCTGGAAAAGATGGTTGGTGCATTCTTCAAGCCAAATGGCATAATTGTATACTGGTAGGATCCCCATTCTGTTGCAAATGTGGTTTTTTTGTTGGGTATGTGTTATATTCTTTGCATGTGTGTGTGTGTGTGGGTGCGTCAGATACGACAACTGCGTCTTTTGCTATTTTTAGAGGATTTGTAAATTAATCCTAGATTAAGGGATTAGGGTTTTGGTATCTATGGAATACCTAAAAGCATTGTATATATTGTATGGCGAATGGTGAAATTCGATATAATGAAAATAAGAAAGTTTTTCCCGGTTGAGGGTTTCCGGTATAAAATCTCTGTGTACTCTGTGTATGAGCCATTGATTAATTTATGTATTGCTTAAGAATCTATATGCATTGCTTTACTTCACAGGTTTAAAACTTACATGTGGTATCAGAGCACGGTTTTGGCTTCAGAGGGACACCTTTGTTACTGAGGGTTTTGCTCAGTCTTGATAGATCAAGTTTATCTTGGGTCTGTGATAAATTTGGGTTTAGTGGGAGCTTTTGCAGTGGAGATTCGAGTAAAGTAAGAGGAATGGCGAGCTCATCTAGAATCGAGATAGAGAATTTCAATGGTAAAAACTTTGAGCTATGGAAGCTTAAGATGGAGGACCTTCTTGTAGACAAAGAATAATGGATCGTTGTGGATCCTGGTACACAGCCTACTGGTACACCATCTACAAGCACACAGGCTACTGGTACACAACCTACCAGTACACAAACTACTAGTACACCAATTACTGGTATGTCGAAGGAAGATTGGGACAAGTTGGACAGAAGAGAAAGGAGTACCATTCGACTCTGCCTGGCAGATTCGGTGTTGTTGAATGTCTCAGGAGAATATATAACCAAGGAACTATGGGATAAGTTAGGGAATTTGTATCAATCAAAGTCCCTGGTAAACAAGTTGTTTCTTCAAAAGAAGCTATATCATCTTAGGATGGAAGATGGAGATTCTATGACAGAACATCTAAATGCCTTTAATACTCTGGAAAGTCAACTTGGATCTGTTAATATTATGATTGCAGAAGAAGATAAGTGTATTACTTTGTTATGTTCTTTGCCAGACTCTTGGGATAATATGGTTGTAGAAATAGGTAGTACCACTCAATCTACATTGAAGTATGAGGATGTAGTTGCATCCTTGTTATCTGAAGAGATGA
>ML802131.1:345407-361703 GCA_009831015.1 Picea engelmannii | reverse complement strand
TGATGTCAACACCAATTACCAATTTTTGATGTCAACATGTAGATAAGGCATGCTCTACATCAATAGTCAGTGTGACTATCTCTCCCCATCAATAAACATCAATCACATCAATGTGATTAACTCTCCCCCTTTGACATCAATGGAAAAGGGCCATTCTCATCTTGGGGCTACTCCCCTTGCTTGAACTCTCCTTGGGGATGCTTCCCCTGTCTGAATTCCTTTGATCTTCCTCTGAATAATATCTCCCCTTTTGAACAAGGGATATCACTCTGATGTAATTTTGAATATACATTGAACATACTCCCCCTTTGATCATTGGTCCCCCTGAAATTATGCTCCTATGCTCTTTCTTCAAGTATAGGGCTCTTTTCTAGGTATGCATCTGATAAATATCTCCTTCTAGAATCATTGGAAGAAGAATGAATCCACCTATGGGTATGTCTCCCCTATCTTTTCTGCAAGATGAACATTCTTCTACCATATAATGATCCTCGGACCTGTTCATGCATCAAACTCATGCCATACCAAGTGTTGTTCCAGAGTCTACACTTAAGGCTATAAAGTATAGAGTCTAAGAATCCAAAGTGAGTGAGTGATAAAAAAGGGGAAGAAACAACTTCGGGGAAAGAAGTTATGGCTGATTTCTAAGTTTTCTTTGTCTAGCTTCCAAATATTCTTGAATGTTGATATCCCATTCGATGGTGGCCCATGAACGTTCGAGCTCTGTCAGAGTGATGGTAGTCTTAAGTATGGTATAGAAAAAATTCAAAGCGATGCTGGTTTGATCCGATAGGCTGGGTTTGATGTTGGGCTTCCTTACGATGGGTACAGTCATGGGGAGAACAAAGATTAAAAAAAGGTTGATGTTTTAAAGTGCTTATTTCAATTTTAGATTTTACGAGGGAAATTCAGTGAAGCCAGTCGAAGGTCGTTTTCCATAACTGAGTTAAAATCTGAAACCGAGTGTGAAAATGAAAGAAAAACATAGAGCTGGAAACAATGTGGGGAATCAATTTCATAGGAATCCCACGCTGTAGCAGAAGAAGAAAAAAAAGAGATATCTTGATGAAAGCATAAAATGTAGAGATCTAAGTAATTCACAGGTCTTGTACCTGCTAGTAGATGATATAGAGGAAAAGCTGTAAATAACTAGATAACTAGAACCTGATCCCCATAGTATAAGTTATACTAATATTGCAGCTAAAACATTCATCAAAGACGTATATGTAAAAAATGACATGAAGTATGAAATAACAGAGGAAAACACATAACTCAATCTTGATGGAATATGGAGTCTTCAATGATATTTTTATTAATCTTGGCTAAAAAGAGATTTCACTATTACAATCTCCAACCCTCCTCTGAAAACCCCTTTGTCTCTCAATCTAAATGTATAATTAAACAAACTTCTAAACATTTAGAATTCCGATCGTTCTGGAAACTTGTCTATTAAAAATTAAAAAATGGAGCGTTTCATCTCCTTGTCTTTTGTCTTCCCTCGTAAGGGCAGAGCACCTTCCTTTCTCTACTCGTTTGGCTCCAGAAACAGAACGGGTTGACATCCGTCATTATTTATCACCCGAAACCTACCCCTTCGTCTTCTCAATGCAAATGACACACCTTTCAACCAATTGGGCTATCAACCTGCAAGGCTCTGCTTGGTTGCTTGCCTCAAAGGTGTAACAACTCTTCACCAACTGTGGCAACCTTTTCCCTATTTTTTGGTCTTCCATGATGATAGAGCATAATTGTAAACTTGTCTGTACTATTCATTTGTCTACTTGGACCATATCAACCCGACTTATTTGGGATATCTCTTCTTGCTCCTTCTCCACATTTTCTTTGATGTCCAGCAGGTGTTTAGCTATATTGATTTTTCCCATTGTCCCGGCACTTCCTTCCTTATCAAGGTCTAACAAACTTTTATTCATCAAGGCGAACGTTTCCTCACAAGAATTCATCACCTCTTTAACTCTCCCCCTGCTTTCTGATATATTCTGCTCCAAGACCTTCAACAAGATATTCCCTCTAGTTTGTTCCGTGATGGATAATTTGGAGCTGCTGACCATCTCGATCTTCGTCGTAGCTATAACAACGTCCTGGAAAGCAACCCGAGATGCCCCAGCTTCTCTTTCTCTCAAATAAATATTTTCTAACACTTGATCTATCATCTGAAAGTGGTTCTGAATGGTTCCCACTTTTACAAGCAAGTCTTGTTGAGCCGTTAATACCTTTTTTCAGATTTCGGCAGCTTGGGATCTGAACATTTTTATGTCTAAAACTTGATTCTCAGCGACATCCAACTTTGAATGTAACTATATTATTTGTTGCTCCTGCTAGCTTACCTACGTTTAGCTTACTTACACCGACTGGCGCACCAGCTCAAGGTCATATCTAATCTTCTCGATCTCCTGTAGACCAGCTTTTATAGCCTACTCAAGGATTCTGTGCACCTCATCCCTGGCATTTGCTTCCGCTGTAGCCACCCTAGCTTCCAACTTTCTGATAAAGTGGTTCTTTCACTTCAACTGTGCCTTCAAGGTTCCCACGGAGTACTGGTTAGTTGTAGCATAAGCCCCCAGTGTTCCTGCTATCTTGTTGGCGAATTACTCCTCCCCTACGGCCTTTCCCTCTGTCAAGATTTTAAATCTTTTAGCCTCTACTCCTGCTTTTTGATATGATTCTTGCTTCAATATAGCCTTCATTTTCTTATCAAATAAAAATTCATTAGGGGGTAATTCTTCGATCGAAATGGGCGTTATTTCTTCACCGAAAATCCATCCCGCATCAGGGTTCCCCTTTGTGAACTATAAGGGTGTGATAGAAGAAATGGGACTACCGATTTCATTGAATGGTTGTTTCGGGGTATCATCTGTGGCTGGCTTGTTTGACATAAGCGATAGTGAGTCGCCTAACCCTTGCAAGGGTATCTCTACTTGACCTTGGACCTGCTTGCTCGGCATAACCTTTTCGGGGTTTCTTTCCTATTGGTAGGGGATTTTGGCTCCTCGCTCTAAGGTTCCAGCCTCCCTTGTTTCCTCTTGGTTCTTCTCCTTGTTAGGACTTGAGTCCTTTGAACCTTTGGCTTCCGTTTGCTGTGTAATCAGAAGCTTTGGGGTTTCACCCTGTAAAACCTGGGGGAGACAAATCCATCGATGCTCTTGGAATTTAAGGAAATCGGCCATATCCCCGGGTGGTTGGGCTTGAATCCAACTTAGGGCTTCAGAGTAGGACCTCGCACCCCAAAATATTTCATCATGAGGGGAATCCTCATGTTCATATCGCTTCAGGCCACAACTCGCCAGGTGATTGCTCACAACCTTATTAGGGTCGTGCTTCTTGAACTCAATATCCACCAGCTTCATTTCTTCTAAAGCCATAGCCTAAGCTTTGGCATGGCCAAAATCTAACAAGGAATATGCACCAATATGAATGGGGAAGGGAGGCCATACCTTTTTTGATACTCCTTTGAGCTCTTTGCTTATTCCTCCGAGCACAGTTTGTCTGGGGATCTCGCGACATAATAACTTATCTGGAAAGAATAGCGGTAGAGCATATGGAGGAACAGAGGTGTCGAAAACGCTGATATATGATAATTATGCCTCTATATACCAATATTCCATGCTACTCAGGTTGGTCGTGACGCTATCCGAAATCCTGGGAGGCGGCTAGCCGAATATGGTGACATGCAATGGCACCATTACCTAATCAAATATCTCGTAGATGAATTCTTTGGATTTATCCTCCCAAAGCTTCGAGTGGTAGACATGAATAGGCTGAGGGCTCTATATTAGATGGAACCCAGCTCCAGTTCATTATTGGGAAGGGTGTCATGAAGGAGATATCATCCATGATGTAAGCAGACATAAAGAACAAAGTTGCTTTCTTACTCGCCCTCTGTGCTCGATATTCGGTAATTCGACTGGTCAGACTGTCAGACAAAAGTTTGGCTCGATATTCCCATACAACCTGCAGGCCATCATTGCTATATACTTGAATTGTGGCTCCAAGGAAGAGATTGAATAGATTCCATGAGTATCAGCCCTGAATTTCGTGGGGTGTGAGACCCAATCTTTGATCAGATCGGATAAAAAAAATTCATACCACTCACACTCCTTCTTCTTGAAACCTTCTAGAAATTTGGCATTGTGGGTAAGGTTTGGTGTGGGTGACAATTTATACATTGCCCGCAAATGTTCTGGTCTGAAATTCCCAATCTTTACCTTTTGTTCACTGATAATCCTCTTGGTTGGGATGTCCACATGGTCCAGCACCCACCTGATCATATCAAAATAGGAAAGAAGTTGCAGCCTCACCGCTATTTTGTGCATCTTTGCTTGAGTGACAATTTTGTATTTGGTTGACAAGTCATCCTTCTCGTTGTCGCTAGAATCATCCGAACAGTTTACCGACTCAGATTGCAGAATTTTGGAAACATATGACCATGTCTTGACATAATTAATACTTCGAGGCGAGGTATCGAAAACAATGTCTGAACCTTGACCTGAAATCTTGGTAGCTACCTTGGGCGCTTTTCGTGGAGCCATGATAGAGAAACCTGCAACTGGATCTCCTGTCAGAAAAATTGAAAACACAAACAGAAGTTATCCTAGTGAAATGGCTCTGCGCGCAAATAGAAATAAAAACCGAAATAATGAAGGAAAAACCTTTTATCTTGATCATTTAAGCCCATGTGTGTCCTTGCCAACAAAATGGTCAAATCACTTAATAGAAATATTTAGAAGTAAAAACGAGATCTTACCATCCGTCACCTCACTGCAATTCAAATAAATGCCATAAATGCTTGACGATTCGTAACATTGAAAAACGCAGAATCATTCAAATCTTCATATGTAAACCATGTGTGTTAAAGTTTGTTTAAGGTGATAATTAACCTGGTTTAGTTCTTTCCATTTAGTGCACTTAGTTTCTAATCCCCTTTTCTGCATTCGCCACATCGGGTGTTTTCGCTGCTAGCTACTGAACCTTAAAAACCCGAAATCGCGATGGTGCAATTTCATTGATTAAAAGTGAATTGACTTAAGCCTTTAATTAATTCGTGATTAATTAAAGAAAATCGTGACTTCGTGGATCAGGGATACAAAGGTTCTTCCCTTTGGGGAAACAATTGACAAGTCATGAAATCACGATAGTGACTAACTAGGGCTTAAAGTGATTTGGTCTTGATACTAACCTGGGTAACTATAACATAACTTTGTGACTTCGCAAGTTGGAGGCTTGAGAAACGTTCAAAGAATAACTCCCGAGAGTGAGGATATGAGGTACTAAGAGAGGATAATACCTTATTAGTCTTTTAGTAATGGTGATTAGAATTAGGAGGGTTTTCGCCATTTCGCACGTTGAGATATTGCAATTTTAGGGGGTAGAAACGTGAAACAAACGAAGTCCCGAAATCCAACCTTCTTGGGCTTAAGTATAACATTTCATGTATTTAGAGAAAGGCATCTCCAACATAAGCTCCAACTAGGGATCTCATCTCCTTGCGGGATGAGAAGGACAACAGACCAAGTTCCTAAGAAAGGGTAAATGGAGTCATTAGTTTGCTTCAGTGAAACTTCATTTGGAAAGGGGGTGCAGAGGAAAATTTGAGGTTTCGACTTTAATTCTGAAACTTTCAAGACTCGACACACTTCCTAAACTCGACTGCAATCCATTCAGTAACTTCCCCTTTTCTCGAGACTTAATTCAGAGTTGCTTAAGATGGTCCAATCAATCTTAATCAATAGATCTGGTAGGTTTTAGCTTACGTCAAAACGAAGTAAATTCCATGCTTTTAATCGGGGAGACCTGCATGAACTCGAGCTGTGGATCCGGTTTCAAAAAAGATGATTACCAGAGTGTAGTGTAGTTTAAGTATGACAGCCTTACAAATATCTTACATATTTATTCCCTGCCAGTGAGCCTGTTCAGTACCCCGGTGAAGTTATCTTGTTCCCTTTATTGAATTTCCTTTCACCACTCCAAACTGTAATCTTTCATTTAAATGCTAAGATGAGGGCAATCATTTTATGAATTTACTTTCAGCATCTCTTTGGACTAGATGGGGGAAGTCAATTATGAATTTCCTTTCACCATCTGTCTTATACTTTACTTTTGAAATGTGGAGTGGGGGCAATCAATTTGCATAAAGTATACCAGGGGTGATATTTGTGTAATATTCGTTACAGAGGCTTGTCAACTTGCTTTGAGTGCTCTGGAACAACTTTCTCTTCACCTTCACAACATCCTAGTCTGCAGGAAATTAGGGGAGAATTCATTTCCAGGGGTCTTCTTTTGAGCAATACTTAACCACTTGAAACCTGTTAAAATACCTAAGAGAGTTAGGATCCGCCTATGCAAGGCTTTGTTCAGCATGAGACCGAGGAGTCGTGAAGGCCAGCTTACTTTCTGAGATTCGTTCGCCAGTTTCCAAAATTGAAGCGTAACCTCTTTTCCTCTGTGGATGGTATGGGCAGGTGTCAGAGCTTAAGGAGAGAGGAAAAATGATGAAAAAGGGAAACAGAGAAGGCTATGGACCTCAAAAACCCAGATGTTATCATGCAATCCTGACTCTAGGAAACTTGCCCCCCCTCTTTTTTTTTTAGAAAACATGTTAGGTGAATACATCGTACTTGTGAGACCATTTATATGTTTTAAGTGATGTTCGTTTGAAACCCAAATACTTAGGAAATTTGTACCTTGGCCTTACCACTTCGTTCTCCTCTAAAAGAAAAATATTCATCACCTGTTTTGGGTGGGTCAATTTCTTGATACCTGACCATCCCTTTCTCCTTTTGTGGTTTGGGCTGTAATTCGGAGGCCTGTATGAAACAACATGAAGAGTATCAGTTCTTCAAGATTTATCGAGTTTTGTGCGTCGAAATTTATGTCTCTACTTCTAGGAAATCAATAGACTGTTTTATTCACGATGAAAGTGAACTTACCAAAAAGTTATATGAACAAAAAAAAAAAACACAAACCGATATATACAATGGAGATTTGGAACTCATTTATTGCATATAGTGCTTTAAATAACGCCTATTGACATGGGTGCTAAAGGTTTTACTATCCAAATTCTCTAACATAAATGAATTCTTCCCTTCAGAAGCTGAGACTCTGAACGGTCTGTACCATATATGATCAAATTTACCATGTTTTGCCAAATCTTCCCTCCTAGCATCCCATTTCAAAACCAAATCACTGGGGAGGAAATATTTGTTTTTGGCTTTATGATCGAACAATGCTTTCATGTTGTCCTAGTATTTATGCATCCTTGCGTCCACCTTGGTCCTGCATTTTTGGACCTCAATCAACTGATTTTTTCTTCTTGTAATGTGGTTTGGATCTTCTTTCTCATCTTGCTAGAGATTCATTACAGGGAGCACCAGATTTATAGGTAATACTACATTAGTCATGTATACCATTTGGAAAGGAGAAGTACCAATGGATTTCTTCATACCTATCTGATTTTCCCATAAAATGTACTTCAAGTGTACATGCCAAGATCTTTTGTTTTCGCTCAGCACCTTCTTAATTATGGTAATTAAACTTTTATTTAAAGATTCGGCTAACCCATTAACTTGAGGGTAATATGTTGTGGAGTGGCCCAATATGATGTTATGTTTTTGGAAAAATCTGACAATTGCCATAGCCTTGAATGCCTGGGCATTATCCGTTACTATCTTTCAGGGACAACCAAATTTGGACAGTATGCTCTCTTCCAGGAAATCTATCACCACCGAATCGGTCGCCTTTCTAGTCAGAATATCCTCCACCCATTTGGTGAAATAATCTGTGGCAATGAGGATCCATTTGTGTTGAGCATTGGAATGTGGATTGATTTTGCCTATAAAATCTAACCCCCATTGTTGAAAAGGGGCTTCAGTTTTGACAGGAACCAGAGGTAGCGCTGGGAGATTTTGTTTGCCTGCGAACAATTGGCAAGGGTTACAGGCTCTGACTTTGGCATTGACATCTAAGAATAGTTTAGGCCAATAATATCCTGCCCTCAGGATTTTATAAGTTGTTTACTTCCAGGCGTGATGCCCTCTGCACACTCCTTCGTGAAATTCGTTTATGAACCCCTATGTTTCTGATTCTACCAAAAAAGCCAATAAGAAGCCTAAAGGGTCCTTCCAGTACAGTTCATTTTTGGATATACAATACTTCACCGCATGTAGCTTTAGTGTCCTAGCTTTAGCTGGAGACAGATCGCTAGGGCATTTCAAGGTTAGTAGGTAGGACACTATATCTTTATACCAATCCAATAAGGAAAAATTCTCTTCGATTCTGGATATATCTATTTGGTCGTCGGGCTCATTTACGTCCCCATGTCCTTCATATCCTTGCAGGTTATTTATTCCAAGTACTCTGAAATTTGATTCCACCAAGAGCTTAGCCAGACCTTGTCCTTTCACTAGTTTCATCGGTTTTACCTCTAGGTCGAACTCTTGAATTTTAGCAAGCCACCAACCCCTCTTTCTATCATTGTCGGGCTAAACCAATATATGCTTCACAGAACTGGTGGGAATGTATGCAATTACCTTGGAGTGTAGCACGTAAGTTCTAAAAGCCTTCAACGCCTTAACCATAGCATACGCTTGTTTCTCTATTATATTGTATCTCAGTTCAGCATCTCTAAGAATTTTACTAAAAAAGGCTATTGGTTGCTCGAAACCCTCTTCATTCTTTTGGAGAAGTACTGTCGCCACTGTGTGTTCGGAGGTGAACGAGAAAATCAGGAAATCCTTTAGGTAATCAGGGCTTGCCAGTACGAGCGCTTCGCTGATAACTTTATTGATGCGTGCAAACGATGCTTTAGCTTCTGTTGTCCATTTCACTTCGTTGTTCTTCTTTATCATATCTGTGATCAATTTCAAGATTTCAACAAAGTTTGGGATAAATCTTCTTAAAAAAATTATTTTTCCTAAAAATGACTGAATTTCTTTTATATTTCTAGGAATATTTATGGTGTCTGTAGCTTCTACCCTTTTAGGGTCGATTTTAATTTCGTCTCGAGACACAATGTGGCCCAAGAGTTTACCTTCTTGCATCGTGAAGTGAGACTTCTTGGGGTTTAAAGACAAACCAAATTTTTGACACTTTTCAAATATTTGCTTCAGATGTAACATATGGTCTTTGTCGAATTTAGAGAAAACAATCATATCGTCGAGGTAGATAACTATGAATTTATCTCTTTCACCAATGAAAGCAATATCCATAGCATGTTGGAAGGTAGAACCTACATTCATCAAACCAAAAGGCATTTTTTCATACATAAATGTGCCCCAAGGGGTGGTGAAAGTTGTTTTTTCTTTATCACGCTCATTGACGACAATTTGATTGTAACCAGAAAACCCATCGATCATTGACATCCTATTTGCCCCGACTACATTTTCCAAAATGTGATCCATTTTGGGTAGAGGATAATTATATTTGAGAGAGGACTTGTTTAGATTTCTAAAGTCTATGCCTTGTTTGATCTCCCCTCTTTTCTTCCTAGCCAAGACTAAGTTCACCACCCAATCAGAGTACCTGAGAGGTACAATTATTTTTGTGTCTAAAATCTTTTTCACTTCTTTTTCGACCACAGGCAGTAAAATGGGGTTGATTTGTCTGATCATCTGTCTGAAGGGTTTAACACCCAGTTTCAAAGGTATCTTGTGCTTGATCACATAGATATCATAGGTTCTGAGCTCATCGTAAGACCATGCAAATACATCTTTATACCGCCCGAGTAAGTCTGTATATTTGTTTTTTATCTCAGGAGGAAGGTACTTTAATAACTTCACTATCCTAGGCTCTTTGGTGGTGCCCACGTCACAGTCTTTGACCTCCTCTGGTTGGGGCTGCAAGGTGGAATTCAGAGGCATGTCATTTTCATCAAACAACCTTTCCAAAGGTATCAAGCCCTTAGGAATCTGATTACTTTTTAGCACTAGTAGGAGATGATTTGCAATTTTTTCTCAGATCTCCTCAGGTTCCTCCCCTTCCTACATAATCCAAGTATGATCGTTTTGGTTTTCCTGGTCAATGTGGGTTTCAGAGAAATCATCCACCATTTCTAGGAACTTTATGATCAATTCATCATCTTCGAAAACCTGCCAGTGTTGTATGTTGTTTGGTATGGATGGTCTATGCCTTACCTCTATGTGGTACTTTAATTTGAAAGTTGTAGGGGGTGCAAAAGTTGAAGCTACTTTGGCCAGTGAATCAACCTGCTGGTTTTCGGCTCATGGGAGGAAATGAACCTTTACTGACCAAAAGAAATTTTCCATTAGATCCCAAGTGCAATTTTTGTAGAACTTGAGTCTCAGGTGCTTGTCCTGGTACTGTCGATTTCCTTGCTTCACAATTAGTTCAACATCTCCATAGACCTCTAAGTTCTTTATGTTTAGCTTCTTGGCATCTTCCAGTCCCAACACTAGAGCTTCATATTCGCAAACATTGTTTGTGTAGTCTATGTCCCACTATAGCCTACAAGAGAAGGGAACGAGGAATTCATTTTCAGGTGCTACGAAAAGAACTCCCTCACCTGCTCCTTCACACGATGAAGCACCATCAAAAAACATTTTCCAAGTTCCAGTGTTGTACACATTTTTAGTTGTCTTTTCGGTTTTGATTTCATTGATGTAACTTTATCCTGTACAATTATCTTCAGTATCATCAAAGGACAGAATACAATTTCCCAGGTCTTGATCGGCGATGTAAATAGGGTAATTGTTAGGATTCTGAGGATCACTTACCATATATTCCAACCATGTTTCCCTGTATAACCGTGTGAACTGTCCACCAAAAATAGGGATTGTGGCGTAGGTCATATCCAGCTGAAGGGATCCCCCGAGCTTGGCTCCCCAAGATCTAGATAATAGTAAACCATACTTCGGGGGTATATCAGCGACAACTACATCCATTTGGACATTTTTCACCAAAATCTGGGAGAGGGTGACTACTAAATATTTGATCATGCCCATGCACTTAACTCTCCTTGAATCAAATGAGTAAATATCTCCATAGGGTCTAGTGATTTCGAGGCCTAGTCTATCCATAATAGATTTGGGCATTACATTATGAGAGGCCCCAGAGTCCAGCATGCAATTATGCAATAGTCGATCGTGCACTTTCAAGGTAATATAGAAGGGGGTGACGGTATCTCTGGCACCTTCAAAATGTGGAACAAAAGTGATATTAGGCTTGTCATCTTCCATATTTATCACGTCGGACTGACTCTCTAGATCTGAAAAATTTATCATCTTGGTTATTCGTTTTCGGTACACAGGATGCTTCGCCAACTCGACCAAAGGTATTAGTATCTTGATCTTTTTTATCTCGTTTTCTAGGCAGAAACCTCCCGCAATTTTAGCTGTTTCCTTGGCTGAAACATCAGACTCTTTATTATCCATTTTATTTAGTAGCACTTTTTTATTTTCAGCGTTTCTAGTTTCGAGTGTCCACGTTTCAACTGCCTTAGTTTTTCTCACTTGGGTTTCAACCTCTTTTACATTGGTATTCTGTGAGTCTACCCCTTTTTTATTTCGCATCTTGGTCTCTTTCTGGACGGGCTCGTATGTTTCACCCCTAGGAAAATTTTTATTGGGTTGCGCAGTCGACACGGGTTTGTTTTTGGGCCTCAGATTGTATTTATGCTGGATATCGGCCATTATGGTGTCGTCCATTCCATGATAAGCGTGATTATCAACGCTGTTTAGGTTATTGTCTTCAATCGATGCTTGTTCACTGTTCAGGGACTTCTCATAATATTATTTCGTTAAGTGAGGTTGTATACAGTCATCGCCTAAGTTGTTTACATCTTCTTCCAAGTCTTAGAACTCTTGCATATCATTTCCTCCAATAAAATTTTCATTTTTTAGAGGTGTTTGGATCTTTTGGTCTTCATTTTTAATTTGTCTTGGTTGAAACTGAGCATTGGGATTTATCCTGAATTCTCTCTTAACAAATTGATCAACTTTGGATTGATCTAGCTCCATTCTCAAGATTTTGTTTGATAGTTATTTTATTATCCTAGCCATGTCATCCATTTTGTCATCTGAGGATTTTCCAAATCTAAAGGGACCTGCTTGTTCTCTAAGACGTCTAGTTTCCCTGTTTCCCATCTCGATTTTCGTTTTTAATTTACCCGAAGCCATCATGTTTGACTCAATTTCCACAACATCATATTGCATTCGGGTTAGGTCGGCCCCTCTCCTTTCTCTTAACAGTAAAGAAAAATCAGGTTCAAAGGCTCCTGCGAAAGTTACTTTGGCTGCGGGTTGGGACGGTTTAACTTCAACAGGGATCTTATTGTACAACTTGTTAAACCTTTGGATAAATTCCATAACAGTTTCAGATACCTTTTTCTTTAAATACCCGAACTCGGTCAAATAGTATAAATGGTCCTTTCTTTCGCCCCATTGTTTGAGAAAGAGGTCTTCTAGCGCATCTAGGATATGATTGAACCTGGGGGAAGGCTCAGAAACCAAGTTCTTACCTGTCCCTCAAAGGTTTGGACAAACAAACGGGAATACACGTCCTCATGCTTGAGACCTAGAATATCAGTGAGTTGATCAAAAAAGTTGATATGCTCGGCTGTAGTTAGATCCCCTTCTCCTGTGAACTTGGGTAAGTTTTTCATATAGTTTTCGGGTAAATCATGGAGAGGTACTGGAAGGACCAAGGGGGCGTATCTAGTGGCTACTTTGGTGAAAACCCTAGGAGGTGGTTGTTGGCCTTGACCTCCTATTCCCCCTGCTCCTCCTCCGACGGTGGTCATGGATAACCTGGGAGAGGAAATAGGTGCGTTATAAAGAGGGTTGGAAAAGATGTATAGCGACTCTCTGGCTTCCCCGGGGTGGAAAGGGGAAAAGTCCGAAAACGTTTTACCAGGGGAGGTGAAAATTGAAAAAGGGGAAGAAGGTATATGTGGACTCGGATCCTCCAACTTGAAGGATATGTAAATGGGAGAACCCGCTGGTGTCGAATCCGTGTACGTGGAAACTTCTTCAAGGCCTTGAGTGACAGAGGGGTTTATATTGAGAGTCGATGGGATATCAATAGGGATGATCTTTATAGCAGGCATGTTGCCTCTACTAATGTAAGAGGTAGTCGGAGAGGTCTCGGTCTTGATCTCGAGTAGGATTTTCTCGGATTTTAGGGTCTCGGCTTCGACGACACTGTCTGATATTTTCCTGAGAGAAAGTTCTCATGAGGATGAAGGTTTGAAACAGGTCTTATCTTTAGACTGATTAGACTTGGGTTGGTAGGCAACAACATTTTGTTCAAAAAGACCCCTTGGTCTTAGTATTTTTTCAGGGTCGAAAACCGACACTGTCTGTTTGGCATCTGGGTTTTGTCTGGTGTTCTTTCGAAAGGGTGCCAGCTTACTTAAGAGTGGAGTCACCAAGTGAATGATGAAGGTTTAAACTTAACAAGGTGTTCGCTCTTTGTTCACTATCAAAAAATGAAACTTGGAAATGTTGTTTTCTCAGGGGAAAGTGACTACGATTCTCTGTCCCCGACAACAGCACCAGAAAGATGCTGTTCCAGAGTCTACACTTAAGGATATAAAGTATAGAGTCTAAGCATTCAAAGTAAGTGAGTGATAAAAAAGGGGAAGAAACAACTTTGGGGAAAGAAGTTATGGTTGATTTCTGAGTTGTCTTTGTCTAGCTTCCAAATATTCTTGAATGTTGATATCCCATTCGATGGCAGCCCATGAACGTTTGAGCTCTGTCTGGGTGATGGCAGTCTTAAGTATGGTATTGAAAAGATTCAAAGTGATGTTGGTTTGATCCAATAGGTCGGGTTCAATGTTGGGCTACCTTACGACGGGTACAGTCATGGGGAGAACAGAGCTTAAGAAAAGGTTGATGTTTTAAAGTGATTATTTCAATTTTAGATTATATGAGGGAAATTCAGTGAAGACGGTCAAATGGTTTAACAAAATCGAAGGTCATTTTTCGTAACTGAGTTAAAATATGAAACCGAGTGTGAAAATGAAAGAAAAACATAGAGATGACAACAATGTGGGGCATCAATTTCAGAGGAATCCCACGCTATAGCAGAAGAAGAAAAAAAAGAGATATCTTGATGAAAGCATAAAATGTAGAGATCTAAGTAATTCACAGGTCTTATACCTGCTAGTAGCCGATACAGAGGAAAAGTTGTAAATAACTAGATAACTAGAACCTGATCACCACAGTAGAATTTATACTAATATTGCAACTAAAACATTCATCAAAGATGTATATGTAAAAAATTACATGAAGTATGAAATAACAGAGGAAAACACATAACTCAATCTTGACGGAATATGGAGTCTTCAATTTGCCCTTTGTGATCGATATTTGGTAATTTGACTGGTCAGACTGTCAGACAACAGTTTGGCCCAGTCGAAGGAGAAACCCTCAACAAATTTATGAATAAGCGGTACCCATGGGAGGAAAAAATGGGTAGTGTCCTCCTTCCCATACAACCTACATGCCATCATTGCTATATACTTGAATTGTGGCTCCAGGGAAGAGATTGAATAGATTCTGTGAGTATCAGCCCTGAATTTCATGGGGTGTGAGACCCAATCTTTGATCAGATCGAACAAACTTTTTGCATACTGCTCGCACTCCTTCTTCTTGAAACCTTCTATAAATTTGGCATTGTGGGTAAGTTTCGGTGTGGGTGACAATTTATACATTGCCCGCAAATGTTCTGGTCCGAAAGTCCCAATTGTTACCTTATGTTTGCTGATAATCATCCTGGTCTGGATGTCCACATGGTCCAGCGCCCACCTGATCATATCACAATAGGGAAGAAGCTGGGGCCTCGTCGCTATTTTGTGCATCTCTTCTTGAGTGACGATTTTGTATTTGGTTGACAAGTCATCCTTCTCGTTGTCGTTAGAATCATCCGAACAGTTTACCGACTCGGATTGCAGAATGTTGGAAACGTATGACCATGTCTTGACAGAATTAATACTTCATGGCAAGGTATCGAAAAAAATGTCTGAACCCTGACCTGAACTCTCGACAGCTTCCTTGGGTGCTTTTCATGGAGCCATGATAGAGAAACCTGCAACTGGATCTCCTGTCAGAAAAATTGAAAACACAAACAAAAGTTATCCTAGTGAAATGTCTCTACGCGCAAATAGAAATGAAAACTGAAATAATGAAGGAAAAACTCTCTATCTTGATCATTTAAGCCTGTTTGTGTCCTTTCTAACAGAATGGTCAAATCACTTAATAGAAATATTTATAAGTAAAAACGATATCTTACCATCCGTCACCTCACTGCAATTCAAATAAATGCCATAAATGCTTGATGATTCATAACATTGAAAAACGCAGAATCATTCAAATCTTCATCTGTAAACTGTGTGTGTTAATTTTTTTTTAAGGCACTAATTAATCTGGTTTAGTTCTTTCCATTTAGTGCACTTAGTTGCTAACCCCCTTTTTCAGCATTCGCTACATTGGGTGTTTTCGCTCCTAGCTACTAAACCTTAAAAACCCGAAATCACGATGGTGCGATTTCATTGATTAAAAGTGATTTGACTTAAGCCTTTAATTAATCTGTGATTAATTAAAGAAAATCACGACTTCGTGGATCGGGGCTACAAAGGTGCTTCCCTTTGGGGAAACAATCGTCGAGTTGCGAAATCACGATAGTGACTAACTAAATTTTAAAGTGATTTGTTCTTGATACTAACCTGGGTAACTTTAACACAACTTTGCGACTTCGCAAGTCGGAGGCTTGAGAAACATTCAATGCATAACTCCCAAGAGCGAGGGTACAAGGTACTAAGAGATGATAATCCCCGCTTAATATTTCAGTAATGGTGATTAGAATTAGGAGGGTTTTCACCATTTCGCATGTCGTGATACTACGATTTTAGGGGGTAGAAACGTGAAACAAACAAAGTCCCGAAATCCAACCTTGGGATTAAGTATAAAATTTCATGTATTTAGAGAAAGGCGGCTCCAACACCAAGCATCATGAAGCAAAAGATATGTCAACAATGAAATAAAGAATCATGAGTAGAATATCAACCAAGTACTCATCATGTGTGCTCATCATGCACAACACCTATGTACATCAACCATGTACATCAACATCATGCAATGTACCAAAAGATATCATCCATGGAATGTATCAATCATATGTTTTTATCAGCATGCCAACATGTGCATCTACCAATATGCCAACCATGTGCATCTACTAACATGCCAAACAATGTATCATATCACTCGTGATATGTCTCCATCATGAACCAAGTGCCACAATCATGTATCTCAAACAAATGCCAAT
>ML802131.1:262397-308174 GCA_009831015.1 Picea engelmannii | reverse complement strand
AATCTTTTTAGCCAACTTTGTATAGTTTTGGCCCTTTTGATGTGCTGTGGAGTTAATCCTTGTGCCATGGATGATTGTTTTTCTGTGTTGATGATGTTGAGTTCTTGTCGCCCTGTGCGGACGAAATTTCAGTGATAACATCGACCCTACAATTTTTGTACATGAGATAAAGACATACCCCAGAGCTAAACCCGTCCGGCAATGCCTTCGTCTAGTTCACCCACATAAAGCGGCTGCTATAAAACTCGAAGTCGAGAAACTTCTGAAAGTCGACTTTATTTATCCGGTGGCTCTTATAGACTGGGTTTCCAATCCTGTCCCGATTGACAAAAAAAGAGGCACCATTCATGTGTGCGTTGATTATAGGGATATCAACAAAGATTTTCCTAAAGAAAACTTTCCTACCCCTTTCGTCGAACAGATTGTCGATGACTGTGCCGAAAGTGAAATCTTCTCTCTCATGGATGGTTTCTCTGGCTATAATCAAATTAATATTTCTCCCGAGGATCAACATAAGACTGATTTTATTTGTCCTTGGGGTAATTTTGCCTATTGGAAACTTCCTTTCAGTCTCAAGAACGTTGGCGCAACGTTTCAACGTGTTATGTATTATGCTTTTCATGATATCAAGCACATCGTTCAACCCTATTTGGACGATTTACCCGCTCATTCTTTGTGCAGAGTCGATCACCCTACCCACCTCCGAGCCATTTTCGTTTGCTGTCGATTCTATCGTATACGTTTAAATCCTCATAAGTGTGTTTTTTGCGTAGAATCCGACCGTCTTCTAGGTTTTATCGTTTCATGTCAAGGGATCCAGGTGGATCCTATTAAGGTTGAGGCGATCCTTAATCTCCCTCCTCCTTCTACACTTCGCCAGTTGCAAATTTTGCAGCGGAAAGCAAACTTTCTTCGTCATTTTATCCCAAATTATGCCGAGATAACTCGTGGATTTACGCGGCTACTAAAGAAGGATACCGAGTTCATCTGGGATACTATTTCCAATAATTATTTTGAAGCTTTGAAGTTGTCCCTAACATGAGTTCCGCTTATCTTTCCCCCAGATTACAGTCACAATTATTTCCTTTACCTTGCTACCTTGGATTACACCATTGGCATGGTTCTCGTCCAAGAGGATGAGGCTCACGACGAACATGTTATTTACTACTTGAGTCAAACTCTCACACCAACTGAAATCAAGTATCAACATGTTGAGAAGCTGGCCTTGGCTGCCGTTCAATCCGTCCAATGCTTCTGGCACTATATCATCTCACGTAAGACTACAGTGATTTCACATTGCAACCCTATGCAACACATTCTGACACGTCAATTTCTCGGGGGAAAATACTCCAAATGGATTGTGATACTCCAGGAGTTTGACTTGGAATTCGAACGCGCCAAGTCCAAGAAGTCCTTAGTTTTTGCTGAGTTGATATGCGACTTTCCTCATTCTACAACGGAAAATGTAGCAGCTGATTCATTACCCAATGAATCTCTTTTCTTTATTAGCACTGATGATCTTTGGTATGGGGATATCATTATATATCTCCAAACTCGGACTTTCCGGCCTACTTTGTCCAGTACTGCACAACGTCGCATACATTATCAAGCTCATCAATACATTATCCTGAGGGATACTCTTTATCATTAGGGGATTGACTATGTTTTTCGACGTTGTCTAACCTTCGATGAAGCCGAGAAAGCTTTGAATGACTGCCATTTCGGAGCATGTGGTGGTCATATGTCTGGGTATGCTACTGCCTAGAAGATCTTATGCACAGGGTATTTTTGGCCTTCTTTGTTTAACAACTGCATCACCGCCGTTCAGAAATGCCATGCCTGCCAGACCTATAATTAGAAAATCCGGTCACATCCTGCTCCTCTTCACCTTGTGGTCTCAGTTGGTCCTTTTTTGAAATGGGGCATCGATTTCATGACATGTCACCCTCACTCGGTCGGGGGGCATGGTTACATTATTGTAGTCATTGATTACTTTACAAAATGGGCCGAGGCGATGCCGACATTTGACAACAATGGAAATACCAGATCATTGTTTCTTTTTAATCATGTCATAGCTTGTTTTGGTGTTCCCCAAGCTATCATAACCAATCACAGTAGCCACTTTAGGAATTTTATGATGTCTGAACTTACGGAAAAGTTGGGTCTTCGTCATGATAACTCAACACCCTATTATCCACAAGCCAAAAGCCAAGTCGAAGCAATCAACAAAGTTCTCATAAATATGCTCTGACGGATGATAGGAATTCATAAAACAAGTTGGCACACAATGTTGTTTTCGGCATTGTGGGCGTACCAGACATCTGTCAAGTCCGCCACTGGGTTTACACCTTTTCGGTTAGTCTATGGTGTGGAAGCCATTCTACCTATTGAATGCGAGATACCTTCTTTGAAACTAGCTTTTGAACTCCTACCCTATTATCCACAAGCCAATGGCCAAGTCGAAGCAATCAACAAAGTTCTCATAACTATGCTCCGACAGATGATAGGAATTCATAAAACAAGTTGGCACACAATGTTGTTTTCGGCATTGTGGGCGTAACAGAAATTCGTTAAGTCCGCCACTAGGTTTACACCTTTTCGGTTAGTCTATGGTGTGGAAGCCATTCTACCTATCGAATGCGAGATACCTTCTTTGAAACTAGCTGTTGAACTCCTACCCAATACTTCTGTTGATTAAGAACATCTATTGTACCTTATATGATTAGATGAAACTCAACGTGATGCCACCCTATTCATAGAAGCTCAGAAAAAGCGTGTTAAGGCCCAATACGACAAGCATGTCAAGCCTCGCATTTTTTCCGAAGGTGATCTTGTTCTTCTCTATGAACAAGATCGAGATATGTTAGGAGCTGGGAAATTCAAACCCATGTGGCGAGGTCCTTATATTGTTCGACGAGTTTTGGAAAAAGGAGCTTATGAGTTGGTAGATTACGATGGTATCCCTTTGATTGAACCCAAGAATGGGTTGTACTTGAAGAAGTACTATTCATAAATTCATCTAGGCACAAGTACTTGTATTTTTAATGTATCATACTTTTTGTGTGTTACTATAGTTTTCTTTTGTCGTTATCTGGTCTCTGCCCTTATGTGATGTTGTGTTTGATTTCTAGATGTCGGAGTCTTCGCTACCCTATATTGGCTTCGCTGATGGCGCTAGCCATAGTACTTGGAACCTTGCTTCCACTGCGTGGGCAATTTACACCCCTACAAACGAACTTGTCTCCTTACGAGGTGTGTGTCTTGGCCATGCGACCAACAACATTGCAGAGTATAACATCGTTATTGAATTATTGGTTGATGTTATCTCGCTCGAAATTCATCATTTGGTTGTGCGTCTTGATTCGTAGCTTATAGTACTACAGTTAAGTAATGTCTATTCTATTCGAAGTCCTACTTTGTTACGGGTTTATTTGCGAATTTGCCTCTTGGAACGTTACATCCTTTTGATGGCCCTTGGCTCTGACACACACACTTTCTCAATCCTTGCATGACGAAGATCAAATCCTCTTGATAGACTTGCTGAAGTCTCCAAGTTGCTGTTCAATGATAATTCCTTCACACAATTCTTTCACCAATTCTCCAATGAATCTTTCTTCTAACTTTTTCCATGAGAATTCCCTCAATATATAGGAGAGAATGAATTAGTTACTTGGATAGGAATGATCCCAAAATATCATGGAATCCAGTACTAGGATAACCATTCGAATGCCAACCCATCCTTCTAGAAGATTCCCTTCTAGAAGCATTGAGAATTCATCTTTTTCCTTGCTTTGGGAAGAGTTCTCACCCTATCATTTCAACACAGTGTGAGAATTTTGCACCCTGTCTTAAGGCAGCCTGCGAGAATGGGTCATTCTCGCAGCCAAATATACTAGTAGCCTGCAAACATGCTTCAAAAATGAGTTTTCTTGGAAGAGATGAAAGTAACTTTTCTCAGGTAAAAGTTCTTATGAAGAGCCTGAGTACACCATCATCAATACATCATCATGATGACCAAAATCATGGGTAACAGAATGCCCCCCAAAGTATGAGGTTAGAACTAGTGATAGCCGAAAGACTTTGTAAGCTGCATGTGTGTGTTGGAAACTAGAGGCACACCTAATCGGAAACCTGTGAATCAACCAAGCATCTGTAGAATATCATATATACCAATTCTGAGGTAGGCATTCCCATACTCAAATCATAAACTAATGACAATTGTAGACCTGGTTCATGGCCGCCAATCATACATTGTGGATCCATAGCATAGCCACCAGGAATACACTGTGGATCTATGTGAAAAATTCAAATTGAGATGACATAGCCATGAGACATACATGGTGGATCTATGTGTCGCAGATAATACATTCTCCATCACAACCTGGACAAAGATGATATCCAGGGTCTTCAATCTCGTCACCCAAAGTACGAATCTAACCATGTGATTACATGTGTTGAAGTCGAACATGGCAGAAACTACTTGATTATCGGTCATTTATGAAACCGTTAACAAGTGCGAGGGAAATCACCATTGATGTCAATGATTCCCAAGGTACTCTAGTACAATCCATCGAGTGTGAATGAATGAGTTGAATTCGAACATCTGATGGAATCTTTCGATCAGGGGTCAATGATGTAAACCCACTGTCGAAAGCGAGTAAACCTGCCATTGAGGCATGCAAGCTCCAAGGTACCAAAAGATTTCTAACTCTTGATTCCGAATAATGAGCTGAAATCGACGAAACAAAACTCATCACAAGAGGGCGTTGATGTATCCCCCATCAATGACACGAAATGAATCGAAGGTTTTTCATGATTATAGAGTCTGGAAAAACACTTAAAAGAGAACTTTGTCAGTTCCTTTTTCGTAAAATAGTCTGAATGAGATCGAAAAAGAGATAAATTATCGCTCACTAGACGTTTACTTCAAATACTTTATATAGCGTGAAAATAGAAAGGTCACTCGGTGATCTTTTCATGTTTAGAGAGTCTGAAAAGAGCTTAAAGAGGACTCCAGGGGGGTTCCTTTTTCGTATAACCTTATCGAGCCCGAAAAAGTGATAAAATGATGCTCAATCGCATTCTCATGTATTTGCGAGCGCAAGAACGGACAAAAATGACGCTCGAGGTTTTATATAAAAACCATAAAAAACAATCAAAACACGCGATGACAAAGAAAAAACATGTCCATATCCTCATATTTGACCATCAAAATCATCATGCCTGCAAAAGTTATACTCAAAATTACATTAGGGATTAGGGTTTAATAGATAGATAATCTTAAAAAATTAAATGACATAGTAAAAAGTAAATAAAAAGGAGTAACAACTCTTTTACCATATCATTTTTACCTTTCCACTATTTTGAGCTCAAAAAACCCCTCTTTTACCCTTCAAGTTCGGTGTCGGATTGCGGGAGCTATGAGCGTTCATTCAGCGAGCCGTCAGTGACAGTAAGGTAGGCTCTTTGTCCTTAACATTTTCATGGTTTAATTTTGCAATTTTATTGGTTAAATTTCATTTTTTGGGTTGATTTAACAAGCCCTATTTACGCACTGCCATTCTCGCAGGTAGGATTCACGGGACATGCGAGAATGGGTGATTCTCGTAGGTGACCCATGGGTAGCTTGTGAGGTTCTCTCACTGTGCACACAGGGCACTTGCGAGAACCACAAAACTCAAAAAAGTTTTTAAATTTTATCCAATGAAAAAGAATGATTTCATGAAAATGGTTGTTAATCTTCTTGTTGTGTCCCTTATTCAGATATTTGGCCAACAAAATGGTGCTTGAATGGCGTGAAATGGAACACGAAGAAGGCAATGCAAATGCCTAAAATCATCCACCTACTATCGTTGCTTTAAGAAACTGTGGGCTCTTGAAATACTTTCGTATCCCGAACATGAGGTCCCAAGTCAGGTTGTTGGAGTACCTGGTGCGTATGTGGGACCCTAATCAGCAGGTATTTCATGTGGGGGCCCACACACTGTCCTTAGACATTGAAGACATTTACTTTTTGACTGGTTTGTCTTGGCGCGGGAACTATGTGAGCCTGACCGGTAGTAGAGGTGGTGGGCTATCGATGAGTGAGTATTTCCGTATACATTGCGTTCCTGAGGCTGAGCGAAAGAAAGGAAAAGTATCAAATTGGGGGGTACAATATTTGACCCTTCGTACTATCCTGTTTACCATAGCTCGGATGGCAGGGAGTTCTTCTCCTCACATGGCATTACAGAGTTACTTCCAGTATGCTATTGAGTGTACTGAGCCTCGAGTGTTCAACTGGGCAGATGTTGTGCTTCGCAGTATGAAGAAGAAATTAACCAAATGAAGACGTGATGACCTGAAGCAATTCGGGTATGGATCTTTGTTGGTGTCCTTCTTCCTTGAGAGGGTTCCCGTACTAAGACTGCAAGTTGAGTGGAATATACTGGGTCCTAGGGATCCAAGGATGCTGAGATGGTGTCGGCTCATGGCCCGACACGTAGCAGGACCGATCATCAAGTATGATGATATTTTCTTTGACTGTCTTCAAACCCAGATGTTGATGGTATATGGCTATGCTTATTTTGGGTTGGATTTCCGAGGAGATCCAGACTTAGAACTGCCAGAGGATACTCAGTGGGGAAACCTTGGTAAGAAGTACACACATTTTCTCCTTTTTAAATGTTTTGTGAATTTTTATCATATTCAAATGTTTTTTGTTTTATATGTTTATCCAAAGACTAATAAAAAATCGTTTGTTGATAACACAGATGTTGGACCTTATCGACCCCCTGGTGCTTCTCCCATTCAGCGGTGAGGAGAGGTAGCAGCAGTGCCACAATATGCCGAGGATTATCAGGTGGTGGAACAAAATCTAGAGGGCCTTACTGTAGATATTCTAGACATGCCTCTGGAAGAGGTTCCATGACGCGACCAGTGCCATACTATAGGAGTATCAACATCTATGAGTCGACTGCTCCATAGGGTTGCTAGGGAAGTCGTGTGTTACCATGAACGTCATCCATGACGTCACTTTGTAGAAGCTATGAGCTTCAATTTTGACATTTTGGTCTTCGGACAAACTTTTTGTAAAAAACTCTTTTGATCATTATATATACAGACGACTTCTACCAGTTTATCATGTGTTGTGTGAACATTGATGTCATTGATTTATAAATGATTCAAATTTCTGTCTAATACATAATTAGCCAATGCATCTGTTAATGTATTTAGACATCTAGGAATATGTTGATATTCAATGTAATCAAAGTAACGTTCCAAGAGGCGAATTCGCAAATAAACCCGTAACAAAGTAGGACTTCGAATAGAATAGACATTACTTAACTGTAGTACTATAATGCATCTGTTAACTGTAGTACTTACCTGAGAAAAGTTACTTTCATCTCTTCCAAGAAAACTCATTTTTGAAGCATGTTCACAGGCTACTAGTATATTTGGCTGCGAGAATGACCCATTCTCATAGGCTTCCTTAAGCCAGGGTGCGAACTTCTTGCACTGTGTTGAACTGCTAAGGTACGAACTCTTCCCAAAGCAAGGAAAAAGATGAATTCTCGATGCTTCTAGAAGTATGGGTTGGCATTCGAATGGTTATCCTAGTACTGGATTCCCTGATATTTTGGGATCATTCCTATCCAAGATTCGTTGGAGAATTGGTGAAAGAATTGTGTGAAGGACTTAGCATTGAACAACAGCTTGGAGACTCCAGCAAGTCTATCAAGAGGATTTGATCTTCTTCATGCAAGGATTTAGCAAGTGTGTGTGTCAGAGCCAAGGGCCATAGAAAGGAAGTTTGCGACATTAAGGTTCAAATTGTAATCTTTACTTTCCATTAATATGATACAGTGGCATGTCCCTTTCCCATAAAGCTATTTCTACTTTATTGTCTAATTCCTTGATCATATACATAGGTTGACTGTTGAATAGATTGTGCTATCTTCACTTTGGTTGGTTTGTGTTGTCTTAGTCTTGACTGCACGACAACACTGGAGCGAAGTGGGAGCAACAAAGACCATAGGAAGCAATAATAAGGTATGTTACTTGCTCTTGCCTCCTAGTTAATTCAATGGTTAAAACCTAGGGAAAGAGTCATGTCCTGTCTTGATTTTTTCTAGATTTAGGTGGATCTAGGGAGATCGATTAGTGTCCGCACCTATGGATTTATCCAATAACAACTATGCTTGCCCCTATCTTGCCTGGGTGCATCCCATTTGAGAAGCAGCTCACCCTGCTTGAAATCTTTCTTTCTGCTCTTCCTGTCAAAGGTTTGCTTGATCTTCTGCTGATGATCGTGGGCCTTGTTCATGACCTGTTCCCTGATCTGCTATACTTCCACCATCTGATGAATCCTTCTAACCATATGGTCAGGCTCTCCTTCAAGGTCCTGGAGGAATTTTTCCACAGATAAAGCAAGCTAAGTAGGAAAAACAACTTTTGTCCCATAAACTAGTTGGAAAGGTGAGATGCCAAGGGACCTCTTTGTTGTCACCCGATCAGCCCACAGAGCAAATTTGAGCTTTGAATTCCAGGCCCTTTTATTTTCTTCCAGTAATTTCTTAATGAGCTTGATCAGAATTTTATTGGAAGATTCCGCTAGCCCATTTCCTTGAGGATAATAGGGAGTAGAGTGAATTAGTGAAATATCAAAATGTTCACAGAACTTGACCAGAGGCTCAGACCTGAAAGAGGCGGCATTGTCAGTGAAAGTTCTGCTAGGGCAACCAAATCTGGCTAAGATGTCCTCCAGGAAGCTGATAATTACTTTTGTGAGAAGTGCTCCTAGTGGGGATAGCTTCTATCCACTTGGTGAAATAGTCTGTCGTAGTCAGGATCCATCTGTGCTGGCCACTTGAGGGAGGATGAATTTCTCCAATGAAGTCCAATCACCATTGTTGAAAGGGTGTTGAAACTACTATAGGCTTTAATGGCAGATATTTGAGTTGCTGCTTTCCTGAGAACCTTTGGCATTTGATGCAAGCTCTGATTTCTCTGCAGACATCAGGGAATAAAGTGGGCCAGTAATACCCAGCCCGGAGGATCTTATGGGCTGTGGTCTTCCAGAAATGATGCCCCCCACAAAGGCTGTTATGGAAATCAAACATAACCTTCTGGGATTCTTGTGGGTCCAGGCATCTCAAAAATACCCCTAGAGGGTCTTTCCAGTACAAGGCTTGGTCAATGAAGCAATATCTGACTGCCTTGAGCTTTAAAGCTCTCGCCTTGCTTTTTCCCATTCCATCAGGAGGCCTCAATTCTTGTAGAAAATACAAGATATCCTTGTACCAGGGGCATGCTGTTAGTGATAGGTCACCCTGAGAATTCTTGTTGGATGACTCAACTTGCTCATTGATGAAGTTAATCCCCAAGGCTTTGCAATTGGATTCAACCAGCAACTAAGCCAAACCCTGCCCCTTTATCAACTTGGTGGGATTAATCTCCAGATCAAACTCTAGGATCTTGAAAATCCATTTACCTCTTCTCGAGTCTATGTCAGGCTGTACAAGGATGTCCTTCACAGAGGCTGAAGGAACGTATGCAGTGACCTTTGAGTGCAAGACATAGACTCTGAAAGCTTTGAGATCTTTCACCAAAGCATAGGCCTGCTTCTCCATGATCTCGTACCTGATCTCTGCATCTCTTAATGCCTTGCTAAAGAAGGCAATGGGTTGCTCTCGCCCTTCCTCATTTTTCTGCAACAAGACCACTGTTACTGTATCATAAGAAGCAAAAGAAAAAATCAGGAAATCTTTGGAATAATCAGGACTGATTAGCACAGGTGCCTCAGTCAATGCCCTTTTTATTTGGACAAAACATTCCTTGGATTCAACAGTCCATCTAACTTCATTTTCCTTCCTGAGCATGGCCACGATATGTTTCACTAGCTCAGCAAAATTTGAGGCAAATCTCCTCAGAAAATTAACCTTCCCAAAAAAGGCCTGAACTTCCTTCTTAGATCTGGGAAGTGACAGGGTCTGAATTGCTTCTACCCTGCTAGGATCAATCCTTACTCCCTCTGCTGACACTATATGGCCTAATAACTTCCCCTCCTTCATAGCGAATAAATATTTCTTGGGGTTTAGGGATAGGCCAAACCTCCAACACTTCAAGAAAACTTTTCTCAAGTGACAGCGGTGTTCTTTGTCTGTTCTGGAGAAGACTGTGATGTCATCCAAATAGATCACCACAAACTGATCTTTTTCCCCAATGAAGGCTATATCCATGGCTTGCTGAAATGTTGCTCCTGCATTCATCAATCCAAAAGGCATTTTGGCATACATGAATGTGCCCCAAGGAGTGGTGAAGGTCGTTTTTTCCCTGTCCTCAGGCATGACTGATATCTGGTTATAACCAGAAAAACCATCAATCATGGATATTCTAGATGCACCAGTGACCTTCTGCAGTATGTGTGCCATGTTGGGTTGGGGATAATTATCTTTCCCTGAGCTCCTGTTCAGGTTCCTGAAATCAACACAGAGTCTGATTTCTCCGCTTTTCTTCCTTACCTGGACCAAATTGGCCACCCATTCAGAATATCTCAAGGGGACAATGATTTGTGCATCTAGCAATTTCTTCACTTCTTTCTCCATGACAGGTAGCAACATGGGATTTATCTGTCTTAGCTTCTTCCTGAATGTCTTAGCCTCTTCTTTCAGTGGGATCTTGTGCACAATGACAGATGTGTCATAAGTATTGAGGTCTTCATAGGCCCACACAAACACGTCAGCGAATTCCTTTAATAACTCAGTATATTCTGCCCTCTGTTCATTGGTCAGGCTGCTTGATAATTTGACAAACTTAGGCTCCTCCTATGTGCCAATGTTGCATTCGGCTGTATCAACATCTTTATTTGAGACACCACCCTTTACTACCACATCATTATTGTCAAACAGTCTCTCTAAAGGGACTAGTCCCCTTGGAATGTGATTACTAGGCAGCTGAATGATCTGGTGATTGACAATTTTATTCAAGAATACCTCGAAGGGAGGGTCACCTTCGGTATCAAGATCCTGATCAATGTGTAATGCAGAAAACTCATCGACGGACTGAAGAAAATTTTTGATTTCAAGATCATCCTCGAATACCTCCCAATGCTTTACATTGTCCAGGATGGATGGCTTGTACCTTATCTCGACCTCACCATGGATCTTCGATGGCAGAGGGATCCTGAGCAGACTAGCCAAGACCGCTAAGGAGTCGGCCGAGGTATTCTCTTCCCTTGGGACAAAAGTAATGTTGAAAGCTGAGAAGAAATTATCAATTAGGTCCCATACCTCGTTTCTGTAACTTCTGAGCCGAGGATGCTTGGCCCGATAAACACTCTTGACCTGTTGGATAATCAATTCCGCATCTCCAAATACATCCATCTCTCTAATTCCCATTTCTTTTGCATCCCTCATACCCAGAACAAGAGCTTCATATTCTGCCACATTGTTGGTGGTTTCAAATTCTAGCTTGTATGACAGAGATATGGTCTCTTGACAGGGTGATATGAAAATCACTCCAGCCCCTGCGCCTATTCTAGAGGAAGATTCGTCGAAGAACATTTTCCAAATAGAGGTGGTTGGAGGGGGCATCTCTTGATTAAGAATGGGCATCTTTCTGATCTTTAAAGGGTCCTCGGGAGTTTTAGTGATCTGCAACAAACTAGACCCTAGATCTATGTCAAGTGCAAAGATGGGGTGATTAGTGGGGTTTGCTTCATCAATGACAATATAGGCTAGCTGGGCTTCTCTGTACAACATACTGTGTTCCCCTCCAAATACTAGAATGGTGGCATATGTGAGATCCATCTGTAACATTCCTCCAATTCTTTTAATCCAAGACCTAGATAGTAGCATACCAAACTTGGGGGGAACATCAGCTACCACAATGTCCATGATCACACTTTTCATGGGCAGCTGGAACAAAGAGACCACCAGATCTTTGATGACTCCAAGACATTGCACCCTCCTTGAATAAAAAGAGTACAAGTCATGATAGGCCTTTGTCACTTCCAGTCCCAGCTCTTCCATGACTACATTGGGCATAAGGTTATGGGAAGCTCCTGAATCCATGAGGCAATTATGTAACACTTTACCATGTATGTTCAGGGAGGTGTAGAAGGGAGAGGGTGAGTCATCTCTGTCTTCTATCATGGGACCTAGGATGATGGATGGCTTCTCATACTGAAGGTTTACTAAGTCAGAGGGAGGCTGGGGGGACTCAAACTGTAGCAGCTTGGAGAGGGATCTTTTGAAGTCTTCATTTTTTACTAGCTCTGAGAGGGGAACGAGAATCCTGATATTTTGAATTTCATGCTCAAAATTAAAAGAGGAAATAGGCTTAGGAGCTTCCCTAACCTCTGAGACAGGTTCTTTGGCTGCTGGCAAAGTGCTGTGAGCTTTCTTTTCTTTAGTAATGGTTGCTGCAGATTTAGTAGGCCTTTCTGCTATGAGGGGCTGGTCTTGGTTGTCAAAGTCTCCTTCCTTCTTTCTTGACCTGAGATTGTATCTGTTAGAGGTGTGGCCATCCCTTTCTCCTTTACCTAACTCATGGATTTGAATGCTCATCAGGGAATCTTCATATGCAGACTGAGTCAAATGGGGAAAAGGAGGAGCATCTTCAACACAATGAATTTCAGGGTCAAACTCGACTATCTCCTCTTTTTCCTCATGATCAACTAGGTTATTTTGGAGAGGGGTTTGAATTCTTTGATATTCTCTGTCTTTTCCCCTCTGTTCCCTTGGGAAAACCTGAGGCACATTGTTAGTAGGTCGTCTAAAACCTCTATTATCATCATTTTGGGGATTTCTGTATATGGGCTTCCCTTCTAATTCCCACCTTTCCATCCTAGCAGAAAGTGAATTTAGTACTCTAGCTATCTCATCTGTCTGATGGAGCAGGGGAGATGAACTGGATGGGGAGGATTCAGGCCTTTTCTTGGACATGTTTCTATCAACAGCATTCCTGAGTCGATCCACAACCAATACGTTAGATTCTACCTCCATAGCTGCATCCTACATGTGAGCCAGAGTAATGGCTCTTCTTTCCCTCAGCAATAGGCAAAAATCATGATCAAAAGCGCTAGCATAAGTGATCTTAGCCGAGGCTTCTGAGGGCTTTATCTCAGCGGCAATTTTATTATGCATTTTATTGAATCTCTTAGAGAAGTCAGAGACAGAATCTCCTTCCTTTCTCTTCAAAGACCCAAACTCTGTCATGTAATACATGAAGTCTTTTTTATCTCCCCACTGTGTCAAAAGGCATTGTCTAAAGCTTCGATCCCATCAATAGATCCAGGAGTCAGGGCCTTAAACCATTTTCTAGCCTCTCCTTGGAGACTATGGAAACAAATCCTCATCCACACGTCTACATGCATGATGACATTATCATCTGTGAAACTGTAAAAGGCTTCTAGGTGTTCTTCTGCAGTTATGTCCCCCTCACCTGTAAACTTGGGCAGCTGCTTAAGGTAACCATCTGTCGGGAGAGCATTGAGAGGTTGAGGTAACACAAGGGAGTCATACCTAGCGGCTATAATAGCCTCCATTCTGGTCATAGGGGGATTTACTCCTGCCATGGGAATATTCGGTGGAGGAGAAATTGGAGGAGAAGGAGTGTGAATGGGGGAAAACAGGGAGAGAGCTAAGGGACCTAAATGAGTAGACACTTCTCTCTGTGCAGTAATATTAACAAAAGGAGGGGTGGTGAAACTTTCTAAGGCCCGGGGTCTGCATTGAGGCACCGCTTCGAGGGAGGGGGGAGTGACAAGGATCTCTCCTTCTGATGCCGGACCAGGAGGGGAAATCTCAGCAGGAACACTCCCAAAATTGAGAAAATGGGAAACCTCAGAAAAAGGATGACTGGGAAGCTAGGAATAAGAAAATGGAGTTTTTACGGAAGGAGGTGGAGAAATACCTGGTTTAGCAGTGAAACTTCTTCTTGAGAGGCCTTCCCTTTTTTGATAATCACCTTCGGGTCTTCTTTAGGCATACCAGAGGTAGCTGTGGATGGGACCGCATGTGTCTACCGCTGGAAGCCAAAACTAACCCAATAGGTTCACCGCAGTGGAGTCGTCACAATGGAGTCGCCAGGTGCACAGTAGCAATCTTCAAGGGTTCTGATGCCTGATGCACCTTCAGAATCAGAAAATCAATGTCGCTCAATCCCATGGAAGGTTTTCAACTTCGTCCCCAGCAACAATTCCATAAATGTTGGCAACGAAAGTCACTCCTGGATTGCTTGCAGGAGCAGATCCCGACACCCATCAGTTTTATGTCACAATAGTTTTTTATGGGTGATCAAATGAGTAGAAACTCAGGAAGATCTCACTCTAAATTAGTGACTGGGCCTGGTATGTAAGGAACAAAGGAGGTCTTGATCTAACTTCAGTCAGTGGGATGATTAAAAGATGAACAGGTGGAAGACTTGGTAAGAAAAGTGAACAAACTACTTTGGGCAACAGGCTTTCAGCAGTTTGCAAAAGAAAGACTCTGAATGCAAAATTCTCTTGGTTCAAGGTCTCAAGAAACTAAAAGGGGGACTTGACTGGATTCTCCAATTCCAAGTCGTTCAGTGATAGGAAAATCACACAGACCGATTAGAGACAACGCGACTGCTACAGTGATCCAATTCAACATCATCCTATAACAGTTACAACTCGACTAGATTCTCCAATTTCGATCTGCTCTAACATAGTGTAAACAAAGACGCGAAAGAAACTGACATCCATAAGGCAAGAAGTCTCAAGAGTTCATGCATAACTAGATTAATAGTGCTTCATTAAAGCTTTACAACCGGGAGCCTTGCTCAACCATCGATAGATACAAAAATGGCGAAAAGACCTACATATACTCAAAACAACCACAACAACACAATCAAGAAGCTGCATTAAACACATTGTGTCTGCATGGCTTCTGACAATATGCACCTACAGTATTTGAATGATCATGCACCTATGGTAGACGCAATTGAACTTCTGATAGTTCCGTGGGAAAATTGACGTGCATTTAATTCGTCGCCAGACTTTCCCATTATGGCGAAGATGATGTCTAACCACCACCAACTACCTTAATAACTGCTTTATTGGGATTGAGAATGGCCCGGCCAACTCGGCACCTTTGGGACGTGGAAGGCCCCTCGTGCTACCACTTGGATTAGCTGAACGGCCTGATGAATAGATGTGGAGATGAGCGCAAAGGCTGGGGGGGCATAATGGGAGTGGTGGCACCAAAACTATGAGGGTGAGATGAGAGGTGATGAGGTGTGGGAAATGTGACAGGGGAAGACACACAACGAAAGGAAATAAGTGGAGGGGGTAGGAGATGGGATATAATGGGCACATTATTTATGGGAGGCTGACGTGGAAGGGAGTGGGACACATGACAGGTGGTGAGTGGATGATGAGATGGGGGGAGGGACCATATGGATGGAAAGAGGGGAGATGGACAGATGGTGGAGGATGAGGAAGGGCTAAAGGGAACGAGCCTTGTCGCATGGTCAGGTGGAGAACAACTGGTAGGGGGGAGAATGGTACAAAAGGTGACACGGCAGGAAGGGGGCCCCACGTTGATACCCAAACATTCCGAACCCCCCCTCTTTAATTAAAGGCGGGATGGAAAAGGGGGCCGGAATTGCTTGAGAGTCGTTGATCCGGGCGCTCTAATCATGGCCGTTCAAGATATGTGCACCCGATTCTGGACCCGCCCCCTCTGCTTAAAGGTAGAAAGGTGGGGGGGGGGGTCCAGAATCACCTTGTGCATCATTGATCTGGGCGCCCTGATCGTAGCCGTCAGAGAGATGCGCCCCTGATTCTGGACCCCCCCTTCACTTAAAGGTAGAAAGGTGGGGGGGCTCCGAAATCCAATGTGCGTCGTTGATCCGGGCGCTCTGATCACTGCCATCCAGATTCTCTTGTCGCTTAACCACAGGTGCATTTTGCGTCCGGTACTTAGGGTAAGTGGGTTTTTTACCTACTCCTTCGCATTCTAACCCCCCTTACAATAAATGTCGCTAGCAACCCACAATGATGAGTGGAAGCCTCTCAAGTTGATTTCGGGCTAGATACCCTACCTTTGCGTGTGGATCGGACAGTCGACTGTCCCCCCAGGCTTTATTGTTGTCGGTGGTAACCTTAGCAGCCTATCTTATTAGGGTCTTACACAAGGTGACTGTGAAGGGGTAAGTCTTCATGGTACCTAGAATTGACGTTGGCCAAACTCACTCAGGCTCCTTGGAGGGTCTACCCACGATTATGTGCGAGAGCTTGCACCAGGGTGTAAGTCTGTTAAGCAAGTCATCAACGTAAATTTTCCACCCTAGCCTAGCCCCTTCTCATCTCGTTGTTGCGACGTTGGATTTCATCACCAACTGGTAACTTCAGAATTAGAAGGTCTTGTTTGCTTGGTGTTGTTTCCTAGAATTTTTAATAGCGCATGTTGTTTGTTTACCTAAGTTGACCACAGGATTTTCTTCGTAAGTTTGTAACTCATTCACAATAGACCCTCCACATCATTCACATAGAATGCATGGCTTACCCCCAAAAAATCTGGAAGGTTCTCAACCCTTGCCTACCATCTCACCAGAGGGCTCTCCTTAATAGAGTGAAGTCCAAGACGTCACCACTCCACAAGTGGAAAGAATTGACTCTCTAGAACGGTTCCGAATTACCAATTCTCAAGAGGAATTTCGACTTCACCCTCATTCTGAGAGACATATTATGCGAGTGAATTCTTCTGGAGACTTAGTTTTTTTGTCTTTTGGATCACCGACTAGACCTTTTCCATGACCTGAGGGTCAAGATCCTTTTTGGACTACTAGCATTTTTAGACGGGATCTTTTTGGTTTAGGAGCAGGCATTGATATCACTGTCTCACCTGTGTTCCCCGAAACCTCTGACCCAGATGCAGTAACTTTTACTACTGCTTATTATTTTCCTAGTACAGAAGCTCCATGAGGTAACCACGTCCTAACCCTCCCTTTACAAATGGTCCATTATACAGATACTATGAGTATTCACACTGGGATTACAGTGGCTAGTCAAGCCCCCATTGGTACACCCCTCTCACCCAGTGTCACCCTGACATTTCCACCTAGATACCATGCATTGAATGCTTCTATTCCCACTCCTACGCAAACCCCATCTGGAACTCCTGGTGGTCCCTCTTCTTCTGGGCACTCTCCTCCTTGCTTCATTCTGACACTTCCTCAACCCCCTTTTGGAGGACCTTTTCCATCCTCTATCGGTGGCACCAATCCTAGTTGCACCATCCTATCGTTCACACCAAATTACCATATTCCTGTTGGTGGACAATTTCACCAAGGAGGTTTAACTCAACCCCCCCTTGTAGGGAAAATTCCTAGTGGAACACAAATCCCAATCAGAACACAATCTTCGATTGGAGCACAACCCCCACCGACCCCACCCTATGGAAAAAACATACCTCCATCCTTGGCCCAGTATTGGAACCATCTGATACAACATAATCCTCAATCGACTGGGGGGAAACAACCTCCAGATACATCCGTTATACCCCCTAGTATAGGCCAACCATATCCAGGTACGTCCAATCCTATTTGGGGCTCGAATGCTCAAACTCATGTCCCTTTTCAAGGATACAATCCCATAAGCTATTTTTCTTCACAACAACCATCGAATCTGCCTGGGTCTTCGTATTATATGCAGATTGCTTATGGTCCCACTGGTTTACCGACGGGACTCCCTCCCCAAAGCCACCAATACCCGCATGTGAATAGACAATTACGCTTCTTGGCCACTTTGGACCTCCCGAATCTGTCAAGGATTTTAAACGATCCAATCCATCACTCTCCCCAATGGCCCACTATACTAGCCAAGCTACCATCTGACATCCCTAAATTCGATGGAAAAGTGGGAGGGGACCCGAAAAATCATGTGATGACTTTTCACCTCTGGTGCTCATCCAACTCCTTGATTGATGACTCTATTCGTTTACGTATTTTTCAAAGAAATCTCACAGGTTCTGCCGCGAAGTGGTATATAGAATTACCACGAGGTTTCTTCACCGACTTCAACACCCTAGCTATGGCTTTCCTCACCCACTACCAGTTACCGATCCATTATGAAACAGGGACCGAGATTTTGAGTTCCTTCAAACAAAACAAAGCCACTCATATATCCGATCACATTCATGAGTGGCGACAGAGATGACGTCTCATCAAACTCGAACTTCCCGATCAGTTGCTGGCCAAATGGTTCACCAAATCATTCGTGAACGACATCGGTCGTGACATCGCCATGGGTGGAGTTTTCACGGAAGAACAGGCCATAAGTCGTTCTCAATACCTTGACCTCGTTTACTCACAAACGGGTACTCTTTACGACTTACTCCCTGTTGCACCTCGTCCTTCCACTTCCGCCACTTCAACTACTCCAGCTGCTTCTCATGTAGCCGACGGTGTGATTGGCACTTTCCATGCCCAAAAACATTCTGCCTCAAGCAACAACCCCAAACCCATTTCTTCTAATGTTCAAAATGCTCTGTCTCCTACGCCTCCCACCGGCAAGACTTCTGAGGTAAATGCAGTTCAATCTACCCCAGCCGGTAAAAACAAATCCAGAAAGGGAAAGGGTAAGAATAAGGAGGAAAAAAATACTTTGCAAGTAGAGAAAACCAAAACTCCACCTATTGACGATAGGGATAATTGCAAACCTCGATACCCTTGTCTTATCTATGGTGATGATCACTACACGAAGGATTGTCCACGGCGCGTCGAGGTTACTAAGTTCCTTCAAGGGGCCCTGAAACCACCCACTCTAGCCATTTTGTCCCAACCCTTCCCCTCTCAACAACAGGCCCAATTGGTCATTCATGACCAACCTTCCCCTTCCACTACATCCTATGTATTAATGTGTACTGGTGATTAAAAAAAGAATGACATCGCACTTACCACTTGAGCCAAAGATTATTCTCCCTCTAAGGAGAAGGTTGATGTTATACCTCCTTCATTGGTCCAACCATCTCCCACGACTCCACCTACCAATGGTCCTCTTCATCTCAAATGACTGAGCCTTGATACAGTTCTTCACCCCCCTCCAAAGGGTGTTGTTTGGAAATCATCTTTCAATCCTCATGCTCGTGCTACCTAGAACTACAACATTGTTGAAGATCTGGCCCAAGCACTTTCCACGATGTCAACCCTCAAAGTCCTTCAAAGTTGTCCCACACAACGGAAGGCACTGTTGAAATCTATCGGTGGAATCAACCCAATGGATTTTAATTTAATAATTTTTGACTTGGAAGATCACATTCCAAGGTTACCCCCTCAACTCGCATTCCAAATCCAAGTAATTGTCTCTAACAAAAACATTTGTAGAACCGTTATCAACGAGGGTGCCTCGACATGTTTCATGTCTGTTACCTGCTAGAAATCCATCAGCTCTCCCTCTTTGACTGAATCCCATAACACACTCAAAGCCTTCAATGGCTCTAGTTTTAAGCCTTACGGTGTCCTTCCTTCATTGCCAATCATGCTAGAAGGAAAAATGGTCCAAGTCGAAGTGGAAGTCTTTGACTCTCCTCTCAATTACAATCTTCTGCTTGGCCGTAGCTAGATCGATTCCATGCATGCAGTTGTGTCAACTCTTTTTCATGTTGTACATTTCCCACATCAAGGAAAGGTAATCACCGTCGACCAATTAGCCTTCTTTAACTCGGATACGCGTATTGGCAACATACCGTTCATCGCCAAAACCCCCCCTCGGCTATGAAAATGTCGGTGTAGGTCTTCTCAAAGACTCTTCGTTAATGGGTACCTTCCCCATTCCACCACCCAATGTTCCACACTCGTCTTTCGCTTCGATAAACATGATCTCCACCTCGATTCACAGAACCCCTACATCTCACGACCCATGGATGGTACCCAATCCCGACGATCATCTTCGTTACAGCAATGAAATGCCTTTGAGTCCAGTTGAATCCACCTATCAGTCCATTCAATCGACAACCCCTTCTACCCCCTCTCTTGGTGATTTATCTCCAAATCCTCTCCACGTCATTTTTACCATGGACGAGATGATTATGTCTGTCATGGAAGAAACCCCCTGGAACGATGGCCATCACCATTCCATCCTCTTCCTGGAACAACACACCATCGAGAGCTACCAACGGATCTCAACCCCGTCGACCGTTGTCGTCATTTCAACCATTCTCGAGTCCACACACGATGTGTTTTCCGAAGGGAACTTAAGCAATATCTCACCCACTATTCCCCTCGACATATCCATCAAACCTTGAATTGTAAAAAATGTGCATATCGGAGCTTCGTGCTCCCCTAATGAAATCGTCACCTACAAGTCACTTTTCAAAGAATTTCGTGACGTCTTCACCTAGAGCTATGAAGAAATGCCAGGTATCGACCCCGACATTGTGATACATGAGATTAAGACATACCTAGACGCTAAACCCGTTCGACAATGCCTTCATCCAGTTCACCCACGTAAAGCGGTTGCTATTAAGCTTGAAGTCGAGAAACTTCTCAAAGCCGACTTTATTTACCTAGTGGTTCTCACTGACTGGGTTTCCAATCTTGTCCTGATCGACAAGAAACAAGGCACAATCCGCGTATGTGTTGATTATAGGGATATTAACAAAGCTTGTCCTAAAGACAACTTTCCTACCCTCTTCGTCAATCAGATTGTCGATGATTGTGCCGGAAGAGAAATCTTCTCTCTAATGGAAGGTTTCTCCAGATATAATCAAATCAATATTGTTCCCGAGGATCAACACAAAACCGCTTTCATTTGTCCTTGGGGCACTTTCACCTATCGAAAACTTCCTTTCGGTCTAAAGAATGTTGGCGCTAATTTTCAGTGCGCTATGTCTTATGCCTTCCATGATATCAAGCACATCATGCAGCCATATCTTGATGACTTACCCGCTCATTCCATGTGCCGGGTCGATCATCCAATCCACCTCCGAGCCATTTTCCTCCATTGTTGGTTTTACCATATACGCTTGAACCTCACAAATGCGTTTTCTGTATAGAATCTAGCCGACTTCTAGGCTTTATTGTTTCACATCAAGGGATCAGGGTAGATCCTTTAAAGGTCGAGGTGATTCTCAATCTCCCTCCTCCTTCTACACTTCGCCAGTTACAAAGTTTGCAAGGGAAAGAAAATTTTCTTCGTCATTTCATCCTAAACTACGCCGAGATAACTCTTGGATTTACACGACTACTCAAAAAGGGGTCTGATTTTGTATAGGATACTATCACAAAAAAATCCTTCAAAGCTTTGAAACTATCCCTGACACATGCTCCTCTTCTCTTCCCCCCCGATTATAGCCGCGATTATTTCCTCTACCTTGCCGCCTCAGATTACACCATCGCTATGGTTCTCATCCAAGAGGATGATTCTCATGACAAACATGTTACCTATTACTTGAGTCAAAGTCTAACGCTTACCAAAACCAAGTATTTACATGTCGAAAATCTGGCCTTGGCAGCCGTCCAAGTAGTTCAACGTTTCCGGCACTATATCCTCTCTCGCAAGACTACGATAATTTCTAACTGCAACCCTATGCAACACATTCTCACACGTCAATTTCTAGGGGGGAAATACTCCAAATGGATCGTGATACTCCAAGAGTTTGACTTGGAATTTGAACGCGCTAAGTCCAAGAAGTCCTTAGTGTTTGCCAAGTTGATATGTGACTTTCCCTACTCTGAAACGGAAAATGTAGCAGTTGATTCATTACCTGATGAATCCCTTTTCCTAATTAGTTTCGATGATCCTTGGTATGGCGATATCATCATATATATACAAACCCAGACTTTCCAGTACTAACCGGCGTCGAATACGCTACCAAGCCTGTCAATATATTATCCTCGGGGATACTCTTTATCGTCATGGGATTGACTCAGTTTTTCGACGCTGCCTCACGTTCGACGAAGCCAAGAAAGCCTTAAATGACTACCATTCTGGAGCCTGTGGTGGTCATATGTCTAGGTATGCTACTGCCCAGAATATATTACGAGCAGGGTATTTTTGGACTTCTTTATTTAACGATTGCATAATCACCGTCCAAAAATGCCACGCATTCCAGACCTAAAATCATAAGATACGATCACATCCTGCTCCTCTTCACCCTGTGGTCTCCGTTGGTCCCTTTGCGAAATGGGGTATCAATTTCATGACATGTCACCCCCACTCGGCCGGAGGGCATGGATACATTATTGTAGCCATAGATTATTTTACGAAATGGGCCGAGGTGATGCTGACATTTGACAATACTGGAAAGACCACAGCGTTATTCATTTTCAATCACATCATAGCTTGTTTTGGTGTTCCTCAGGCTATTGTCACTGATCATGGTAGCCACTCTAGAAACTTCATGATGTTCGAACTCACTGAAAAGTTGGGTCTTCGCCATGAAAACTCAAAGCCCTATTACCCACAAGCCAATGGCCAATTCGAAGAGATTAATAAAGTTCTCATAACCATGCTTTGACGAATGATAAGGATTCACAAAACAAGTTGGCACACAATGTTGTTTTTAGCATTGTGGGCTTACCAGAAGTCCGTTAAGTCCACTACTAGGTTTACACCTTTCTGGTTAGTCTATGGTCTAGAAGCCATCCTCCCGATTGAATGTGAGATACCCTCCTTAAAACTAGCCGTCAAACTCTTACCAAACACTTCTGCAGAGGAAGAATGTCTATTGTATCTCATGATATTAGACAAAACTCGATGCGATGCTACCCTAGTCATAGAATCCCAAAAGAAACATGTCAAGGCCCAATACAACAAACATGTCGAGCCTCACATTTTCTCTGAAGGAGATCTGGTTCTCCTCTACGAACAAGATCGAGATATGCTAGGAGCTGGAAAATTCGAAGCCATGTGGCGAGGTCCTTTTATCGTTAGACAAGTTTTGGAGAAAGGAGCTTACGATTTAGTAGATTACGATGGTATCCATTTGAGTGAACCCAGAAATGGGTTGTACTTAAAGAAGTACTATGCATAAGATCACCTGTGCATGAGTACTTGAATTTTATTGTATCATACTTCTTGTGTGTTACTGTAGTATGATTTTTTCATTATCTAGTCTCTACCCTTATGTTACGTTATGTTTGGTTTCCAGATGTCGGAGTCTTCGCTACCCCACATTGTCTTCACTGATGGCGCTAGTCGTAATACTCAGAACCTTGCTTCTACTGCGTGGGAAATTTACACCCCTACAAACGAGCTTATCACTCTATGAGGTGTGTGCCTCAGCCATGCGACCAACAATATTGCAGAGTATAGTGTCGTTATCAAATTGTTGATTGATGCTATCTCTCTTGGTATCCATCGCTTGGTGTGCGAATCGATTCGTATCTCGTAGTACTACAATTAAGTAATGTCTATGCTATTTGAAGTCCTACTTTGTTATGGGTATATTTGTGAATTCACCTCTTGGAACGTTATTTTGATTATATTGAGTATTAGCATATTCCTAGATGTCTAAATACATTAACTGATGCATTAGCTAACTATGTATTAGACAGACATTTGGGTCATTTATAAATAAATCACATCACAAGTATCACACAACACAAGATAAGCCGGTAGAAGCCGTATATATATATATAACGATAAAAAAGTTTTTTACAAAAAAGTTCTGTCTAAGGACCAAAATTTCAAAATCTGAAGCTCATAGCTTCTACAAAGTAACGTCATGGATGACGTTCACGGTAAAACACGATTGCCCGGGCAACCCTACGAAGCAGTGGGCCAATTAACTCTAACAAGCCCACTGTATGACGCTAATAATGTCATGGGACCTCTCCAAGAGGCATGTCTGGAATGTCTGCAGTCAAACCCTCTAAGTTTTGTTCCACTGCCTCATAATCTTCAGTGTCCCATCATGGCACTTGAGACACCTCTCCTCATCGCTGAATAGGAGAAGTACCTGGAGGTCGATAAGGCCCCACGTCTATGTCATCAAAAAATAATTTTTGTAATTAGACCTTAGACAAACATAAAAACATTTTCATATGATAAAACTCACAAAAAACATTTAAAAAGTGAAAAAATGTGTACTTCTTACCTAGATCTCCCCATTGAGCATCCTCAGGTAGGGTCAAGTCTGGATCCCCTCGGAAGTCTAACCCAACATAGGCATAATCATCGACCATCAGCATCTATGGTCGCAACCAGTCAAAGAAGGAATCATTGTATTTGATGATTGGTCCAGCTACATGTCGGGCCATGAGATTACACCACCTCTACATCCTCAAATCCTCTGGAGCTGGTAAACCCCACTCAACCTGCAACCTCAGCAAGGGAACCCTCTCAAGAAAGAAGGACACCAATAGTGAGCCATACTCGAATTGCTTCAAATTGCCTCTCCTGCATTTAGTCAATTGCCTCTTCATGCTACGAAGGACTGTGTCTGACCAATTAAATACCCGAGGCTCAATACACTCTATGGCATACTGAAAGTAGCTCTGGAGAGCCATGTGTGGAGCAGCGCTCCCAACCATACAAGCAATGGTGAACAAAATAATGCGAAGGGTCAAATCCTGGACCCCCCAAATGGCCACTTTTCCTTTGCTTCTTTCCGCCTCTGGAACACAGTACTGACGACAATATTCACTCATAGGCAGCCCACCACCTTGGCTACCAGTCAAGCTAGCGTGGTACCCACACCATGATAGTCCTGTCAGGAAATAAACATCCTCGATATCCAAGGACAATGTGTGGACCCCTACGTGGAATACTTGTTGGTCCACGTCCCACATATGAACGAGGTGCTCCAACAGCCTGACTTGGGCCGTCATACTTGGGATCCAAAAGAATTTCAAGAGACCAGAGTCTCGCAAAGCAGCAATGGTGCTTAGGTTATTCCCGGAAATAGCATCACCTTCTTCATGCTCTCTTTCACGCCATTCTAGAACCATGGTGACAGCCAAATGCCTGCACAAGAACCATAAGAAGAAGGTCAGCAACTCTCTTCAAGCCTTGGTACATTTTTCATTGAGCAAACATCAAAGAAAATTTTCATTTTGTGGTTCTCGCAGGGGCCCCTTTAGCACAATGCGAGGTTTTCGCAGGTGCCTTTGGGGCCACCTGCGAGAATCATTCATTCTTGCAGGTCCCATGTGGTTAGCCTACGAGAATGCCTGAGCGCAAATGTTAGCCCTAAAACGAGCTCAAAAACTTGAAATTTACCAATGAAAATAAAAAATTGAACCATGAAAAGATAGAAGACAAGGAGCTTACCTCCCTGCCGGAGACAGTTCGCCAAATGGTTGTTCGTATCTTCCACAATCGAGCACCGAAATTCAAGGGCAAAAGAGGGGTTTTGGGCTAAAATCTTGGCAAAGTTACAATGACTATGGTAAAAGAACTTGTACCCACTTATATTTACTTTTTACCATTTTTGTTGGTTTTTATAATTGTTTTATTTATCAAACCTAATGCCTAATACCCCTATGAGTGCAACTTTTTGCAAACATGACGACTTCGACATCCATATGCAGGGATACAAATATTTTATCTTTTTCATCACATGTTTGAATTGTTTTTTATGGTTTTTTTCACAAAACCTTGAGCTTGGTCTTTGTTCATTCTCACGCTCGAAAATACATGAGAACGTAATCGGGCACACTTTTATCACTTTTTCGGGATCAACAAGGTTATACGAAAAATGAACACCCTAGAGTCCTCTTTAATCTCTTTTCAGACTCTCTAAACATGAAAATATTGCCGAGCGATCTTGCTATTTTCACGCTCATTAAAGTATTTGAAGAAAGCATCTGTTGGGCGACAATTTATCTCTTTTCCGGTCTCATCAGACTATTTTACAAAAAAACAACTGAGAGAGTTCTCTTTTGAGTGTCTTTCAGACTCTATAATCATGAAAAACCTTCGAGTTTTCTATCTTTGGACTCGTTAAACAAACATCGAAAGACCCGTAATGGGACTGAACCACTCCTTCCTAGGGTTCATTACACATACTCTGAGGGACTCGTCTGAAGGATGAGCTTACATCAACAAGAATATGTTATCCTCCTCAAGCTTGCGTAAAAATAAAGAGGTACTCGCTAGAAATGGTGGGGAAAAATTTGGGAAAGGGATGTGTTTTCATATTCATATTATTGGCAGTAAGTGCCGCTCTTGAACATGACACCCCCCTATTCATTATCTGAAGCCAGTTTGGGAAATCCATTTATCTTTCATTCGACTTGATACAAGGTCATATCCTAAGTCGTCTCTAAGTCAGTGCTGCCAAATCATTGGCCATGTCATTCATATGTTCAAGAGAAATTCATCTGAAACCTCTATTGAGTCGATCATCTGCAGTTGTCCATTCTCTCCATGTTGGCCTTCCCTATGTCCAGTTCAACTTACATCATACTCTGTTTCACCTTCAAAATCTGTTACTCATTTCATGTCATTGATGGGGCATACATCAAGGCCCTCCTGTGACGAGTTTTGTTCCGTCGACTCCGGAAAGTTTCCTCATTTTCGACAGTGGGTTTTCATCATTGACCCCTGATCGAGAGATTCCATTGAATGTTCGACCTCAACTCATTTATTCACATTCGGTGGATTGTACTAGTGTACCTTGGGAGTCATTGACATTAATGGTGATTTCCCTCGCACTTGTTAACGGTTTCATCAATGACCGGTAATCAAATGGTTTCTACCATGTTAGACTTCAGCACATGTAATCACATGGTTAGATTCGTACTTTCAAGTGACGGGATTGAAGACCCTGGGTCTCATCTCTTTGATCCAAGTTGTGATGGAATATGTATAATTTGCTGACACATAGATCCACTTTGTATGTCTCGTGGCTATGTCATCTTAATTTGAATCTTCTTGCATGGATCCATAGTGTATTCTTGGTGGCTATGCGATATTTTGATGGCATGGATAGATGGTGTATGATTGGTGGACATGACCTATGTTTATGATGTCATCTTTCTGTGATCTGAGTATGGGAATGCCTACCTCAGAACTAGTATGATATTCTGCAGATGCTTGGTTGTTTGCAGGTTTCTGATTAGGTGCGCTCCTAGTTTCCGACACACACACATGCAGCTTACAAAGTATTTCGATTGTCACTGATTCCGACCTCATACTCTGGGGGGCATTCTATTACACATGATTTTGGTCATATTGGTGATGTATTAACAATGGTGTACTCAAGTTCCCAACAAGAACTTTCTCCTGAGAAAAGTGGCATTTATCTCCTTCCAGAAAACATATTTTCAAAGTGAGTTTGTAGGCTGCATCTGGCCTAGGGTGCGAGAATGACCCATTCTCGCAGGCCACCTTCATCTAGGGTGCGAACTTCTCGTAGGTTTCTCTATACATAGGGTGTGAACTTGTTTTTAATCTTGGAAAAGAGAAGAAGTCTCGAGGGTACTAGAAGGGAATCTTCTAGAAAATGAGTTGGCATTCGTATGGTTTCCATTTTATTGGCTTCTCTTATTTGGTGGGATCTTTCTCATCCATATAACCATCTCACCCTCTTCTATATATTGAAAGGATTCTCATAGAAAAGGTTAAGCAATATTAATTGAAGAATTGGTGAAGGAATTGTGTGAAGAACCCTGCTTGAACAGAAGCTTGGAGACTCTAGTAGGTCTGTCAAGAGGAATTGGATCTTCTTCGTGCAAGTTCAAGAACAAGTGTTTGTGTTGGAACCAAGATCCACTGAAAGGAATCTTGTGACATCAAGGCAATCATGTTGTATCTTCTACTTTAAATTAATATGATACAGCGACATGTCCCTTTCCCATAAATTCATTCTTACTTTATTGTGTAATTCCTTGATCATATGCATAAGTTGACGATTGAATACATTTTGCTATCTTCACTTTGGTTGGTTTGTGTTGTCTTGGACTTGACATCACGAGAGTGACGGAGAAAAGTGGGAGCAAAAGAGACCTAAGGAAGTGATACAAAGGTATGTCACTTGTTCCTCCTTACTAGCTAATTCAATGGTCGTAACTTAGGGAAAGAGTCATGTCCTGTCCTATTTTTTTCTAGATCCAGGTGGATCTAGGGAGATCTGTTAGTGTCCGCACCTACCGATTAGTCCGATAACAATAGTCCTTTTGAATTTTTGTCTTGAATGATCATGATCATGATTGAAGCTTCTTTGTGTCTTGAACATGGATGGTCCCCTTGAAGATGTATCTTTAATAGTTTTGTTAGATTCTGGTTGACCATGATTCCTTCCTTTGATTACTTCTGCATAACTCTTTCTATTTTCTTCATTCTTCTTTTCTAGCAACCTAGAGTGCTTCTCTTCATTCTCTATAATTGATGTGGATGTTTCTGTCTCTTCAACATTCATGTTGAGCTTGACGATTTTACTTCTCAATGTGACAACTTCTTCTTCAAGTTTCTCAACCTCTTATTCTTTCTTCATTATCTGAGACTTCGTGACTTCTTCTGTTCTTTTCGCTTCTTCAAGATGAATTTTTAATGTGATTATTTCTTCTTCAAGTCCTTTCTTTTCTTGACCAAACTTTGCCTCAAGCTGGCTTAGATCGTTAGTTCTTTCCTTAAGATGATTTGTCAATATCTTCTCTCTCATTTATGCTTCTTCAATCTGTGCTGCTATGTTGGTTTCCAAACATTGCTTTTGATATTCAAGATTTTCTTCTATCTTTCTGGCTTCTTATCGCTGAGTTATTAAGTTCGAGATGACATGTTGGGATTCTTCAAAAATGTAAACACTTTCCTTTTGTTTCATCAATTATTTCTTGAGTGAATTGTTTTCTTCTCTTAGTTCATCTAAAGCACTAATCAATTCTTCTTCGTAATTGTCTTCCTTTTCAATTATTTTTCCTGTCTCATTTCCTTCATGGCATTCTATTTCAAGATGTCCACGTTTTTCACAATTAACACAAAACAACATACCTCTAGTGATTATGTACTCTTCATCTTCTGAATCTTCTTGACATGGTGAACATAATTCTTCTGAATCCGTGATGGGTGAAGAATATATGTCATGTAACTTATCCCAAAGTTCTTTTGATGATGAACATTTACCAACCTTTTCTCTTACCGGATTAGGTAATGTATAAAGATCTTAAACTGATATGCAATGTTATTCATAGTTTTTTATGCAATTCCTCCAGGTGTCACTACTTGGAACCTCTCAAAAAAGGAGTTATAGCAAAAATGGCATACCTTGCTGAATTCTGGCGTATTCTAGAGAGCGACCTTGTAGAGAGTCCCCCACATGGAATATTTATTGAAATGATCTGAAACTATTAAAAACTATACTACATATTGTACCCTAACCAACACATTTTGTCTCATATAATTTTGATCTGTTATGAAGAAGTTATGACATTTTTACCCGAAACACCTGTTTTTCACTAGTTGCAGGACTAGCCACAAACCCTATTTTCCACGGAGTGTAACTCCAAAAATAAAACGAACCACAAGCTGATTTTTTTACCACGGATACTTGCATATGTTTTATCAATGGCATAGACATTTCACTATCTTAATAATTATATAAAAACATTTATAGAGAAAATGGTGGGATGACCTGTAAATAACATACATTAGAAAGCACCATCAAAAGAATTTATCCTTCCTTGCATTTCAGCCTTGTTTTCTTCACTTTCCTCAGAATTCCAGCTTAGATATCCTTTGGTTACCTCATACACCTATAGGTATTAGATATTCTCAATTGTTTATTAAATGAGAGTGCCTTGCCTCTTATTTATACTCTCCAAGTAGCTTCCTTAAAAACATCTTCTAGGTCACTTGGCCCCACTTTCCTTATTTTAGGGTTAACCCACTTCTAATTTCTCCATTAAATTTATAATTGAAATAATTTATTTTGTATTCACTTTGAATTATAATACACTCATTACTTCACTTAATTATTTACCTTTTAAAATATCTTAAACCACTTTGACTACTTTAACCTTTTGGGGCTTCTAGATGACATATGAGGGTCCTCCAACTTCGTAAGGCCGTAACTCTCAAACCGTGAGGAGTTATGTGACGTTCCACATACCACAAGAAATGGCATGACATGTAATATCCATATATAATAGTATTATCTAAAAATATATCATAACTCATACCATTACCCATCAAACAAACTTGGGTCCATTACCCAAACCTAGGGTCTCCAACTTCTCATGGCCATAACTCTCTAACCATGAGGAGTTATGTGATGTTCCACATACCACCGGAAATGGAATGAAAAGAACTATCCATATAGGATAGTTTCCCTGACAAACTCACTATCCTTAATCTCATTATTACATAATTAAGCATCGGTTCTCTTACTCCGCAAAGCGTCTTCCCGTGAGGGCTTTCACCATAAGGGGACCACTTTGGAGTTCATCCATATTTACTTCTTATCAACCATGAAAAAACAATAATGAGTCATATATACATCAAACAATATTGGGTCCACTAACCAAACCTTTGTGCTACGGGGCTTTCTTTAAGGCTTGACATCAATGACAACCAACCTTAATCAACAATGGGAAAAAAAGGAACTCCAAGGGTATCTTGCTTGGACACCGTTTGTGGCCAAAATTTATGACCACTTTGACTTTGACACCCACCATTTATGTCATTTGACCAAGTTAAAGTAGTCTGGGACAGTGGAAGACTTTATTGTCACATTTGAGCACTTGGATTTTAGAATGGAGGGCATGTCAGATGCTTTCTTTAGGAAATGCTTTATAAGTAGCCTCAAAGATGAAATTCGTGCCCATGTTCTCATGGAATGCCCCAAGACTTGGTTGGAAGCTACTCAACGAGCCAAGGAAGCCCAACATATTGTGTCCTCCTAGACCCATAAACCCTCCTTTCCTCCTCTCCCCAAACCCACCAATTTTCCCCCTCCTGCAACTCCCCTCAAGATCCATAAATTAACCAGGGATGAAATGGTTAAACGTCAACTCAAGGGTCTTTGTTATAATTGTGATGACAAATATTTTCCTGGGCATAAGTGTAWGGAACAAATTTTTTTTATGGGGTTGACTGGGGATCTTTMTGAAGAAGATGTTGTTGTTTCTCCTATGGAKGAACTACCACCGCCTTCTGACCTCACCCCACCMTCTGACCCACCCRACGTTGACCCGATGATTTCACTTAATTCCCTCACCGGCTTCTCTGCTCCCCAGAGTCTCAAATTAATTGGTTACATCAAAAATAGGAAATTCATCATCCTTGTGTACAGTGGTAGTACCCATAACTTTATTCATTGCCACATTTCCCAAAACATCAATTGTTACATTCGTTCCGTCAATAATTTTCAAATCATGATTTCCAATAGTGGTTCCATGAAATGTGGGGGACGATGTGAAAATGTGTGACTCCAAATTGGTCAATACCACCTGAAATCCCATATGTTTGTTATAGACATGGGTGGTTGTGACATTATTCTTGGTGTCGAATGGTTACACACTCTTGGCCCCATTCTCATGGATTTTAAGGAATAAACCATGCAATTCCAATAGGAGGGAAAACAATATAAATTCCAAGGCATCACCGCAGGCTCCCCTGAGATCATCAGTTCCCATCGCATGGAAAAGATTCTAAAAAAAGTTCATTCATTAATTATAGCCCAAATCCACTCCATTCATGTTGTTGAGACACCTATGCATCACGGCCCCCAATCTATCCTTTCCCACCACCATGTTGTTTTTACCATCCCCCAAGACCTTCCCCTTCTCTTGGAGTCCATGATCATGCCATCCCGCTCATCTCTGGCAGTCTTCTTCCCAATTTTCATCCTTATCATCATCCCTTTTCCCAGAAAAATGAAATTGAGAAAATTGTTCATGAATTACTAGAATTCGTTGTTATCTGTCCCAGCACTAGCCCTTATTCTTCCCCTATAGACATGGTACTCAAGAAAGAAGGTACATGGCACATGTGTCCTGATTTTTGTGCCCTCAACAAACTCACAATCAAACACAAATTCCCCATTCCTGCCATTGATGACCTCTTCTTGGCATAGAGGCAGACCCAAGGTTCACTCTAAGAGTGCACCAACAAGCCCTAGCAACTGGCCCTTTCGACAACACCTGTGAGGCAGATGCAGTCTCACCCGAAGCAGCTATGAGGGGGTTGCAAGATAGAGATGTCTACAACCAAGGGGAATATCAAGTGGATCGACCACCAGGGTGATACAGTCATTTATATATCACTTAGCAACTTATCTCTTACTTCGCACAACTACCTATTAGATATAACACATTTATGCGATAGTAGTATATCAAGGGCAAAGATCATAGAATCTATCACACATACGATACAAGATATGCGTGGTTCACCCTCTCTCTAGGGATACGTCCACAGAACTGTGCTTTATAATGCATTAAGATGAAGCATACAGTTCTTGTCTGCGCTCTTAGACAACAGATCTTCTTTCTTCTCTTCTCAGTCTCTCCCCTTCCTGTGCAGCCAGCTATAGGACTTGATCTCCACACCCAGATGAAGATCTTATAATACCATAAGGCTCTCACACTTAGCACTTCTCTCTCACACAACAATAATCACTTGAACTAGAATAACAATGAAAACACACAATCATAACATCAACAACCCAACCCAGGTCCTCTTGACCTTTATTTATACATTACAATAGCTCACCAACATCCTTAGGCTAATTCCTAGGTATCAAAACCCTAGATACCAAAACCCTAGGTGTCTAAAACCCTAGGTCAACTTAACCCATGCTTTCAGGGCTTCGCCAGCCTGTCTTTCCTTCCTTCTAGTGCGGTGATCCAAAGCATCCAACGATGTATTTTTCTGCTTGCTGAATTGTCCACGATACTTCTTTCTTGTTGATTTTTCATCCTCGATCTCCTCATCCAATGGCTTGCTTCCTTTTACTTCACTTTGCATTTTCTGCTCTTTTGTTCACTTCAACCCAGTAACAGTCATTATTTCTTCCGCGCAGTTCGTGTTTCACCTTTTCTTCCTTAATCTTCGCTTACTTCCATAACCAAGGGCCAACATGCCCCCAACACTCACTTATGACTCGTCTCGGGGCACTTCATATATGATCCTTCTATTTTACTTTGACTTTAGACTGCACAGTACAGCCTTAACTTCCTGCTCCATGCCTCCTCTCCTTCCTTGTGCAGACTGTATTTTCTATGTCTGGTACCCAGTTTCAAATGTACCTGGTACCTAGACCCTTTTCCTTATGCTTTTACTTAGAGCTGTGAGGAAGTTGGTTGTCATAGTACAACTTCAGCCGGCTCCTGTTCACTAATCCTTCCTTCCATTCTCCATTCAAAGTATTCAACTGTGCAGCTCCTCCTTCTATAACATAGGCGACCTCATATGGCCCGATCCAATGTGTTCTAAAATTCCCAGGATGATTTAGGAACTTACTATCATATACCAGTACTAGATCACCTTGCTTGAATGCCTTCTTCTCAATGTGCCTGTCATGATAGGCCTTTTCTCTTTCCTTCTAAACCTACTGATGGAATCTTGCAATAAATCTGTCTTCTTCGAGTTCGACCAACTGCGCAAGCCTCTCTTGAATAGCACCAGTGTCATCCATATTTGTAAAGGCAACAATTCTTAAGATTGGTACCAGATATTCCATTGGGACAATGGCTTCGAGACCATACACTAACTTGAAAGGTGTCTGCATTGTTAGTTTATTACAGGTGGTTCTATAGGCCCAAAGTACTAATGGTAATCTTAAATCCCAGTCATCCCTGTTCATGCTGCAGATCTTCATCAGCGTTGTCTCCAAGATCTTGTTGAATGCTTCCACGATCCCATTTGCTTGTGGGTGGTAAGGCATTTTCTTCTGATGATGGACTGCAAATTCTTCAATCAGGGCTTCAACTGTTTTATTTATGAAATGTGTGCCTTGATCACTCATAAGGATCTTTTGGCATCCAAACCTGGTTATAATGTCATCAAATATGAAGTGCGCATCTGTAGTTGCACTACAGTCCTTAACTGCTCTTGCTTCGGCCCATCTAGTCAAGTATTTTGTCACAGTAATTATGTACCTTGCTCCTGTGCACTTCCCAGGTGGGTTTATAGGTCCTATGAAGTCAATGGCCCATTTCTCAAATTCTTGTAGAGTTAGTTGTGGTGCTAATGGCATTCCATATCTTTTGGATGGTTCTCCAACTCTTTGGCATACATTGCAGGCTCGATAATAGTCCTTGGCCTCTCTATGTAAGGTAGGCCACCAAAGACCATCTCTAAGAAAATTCTGCGTAGTTGCTTTCCCTGTGTAATGTCCTCTTGCTATGCCTTCATGAGATTCTACAAGGATCACGGTCACTCTGACTCCATAACACACCTCCTTAATATCTCATCAGGTCTTATCTTGTAGAGTTGTCCAGCTATAAGTGAAAATTCTGCAGCGTGCACTACTAGCCATTTCTTTTGGGGAATTGTATACTCACTAGGTGCCATTCCTGTTGATAGGAACTGGACTATATCTGCAAAGTGGTCATAAATATTTCTAATGGCTATCATTTGTGCATCCGGTAGTGCATCCTCCAAACTGGTCGGCTCTTCTCCGTCTTCCAACATTGATAAGTCGTCGGGACCTTTGTTCATTCTTCCTGGCTTAACCACAATTTCCAAATTGTATTCCTGAAATAGCAAAAGTCATCTGCATATCCTCCCCCCCCAACACTGGTTTTTTGACTAGGTATTTCAGCACAGAGTGATCAGTAAACATTTTAAAGTGTCCTCCCAGCAAGTAGTGGAGAAATTTATGCAATGCATATACCATGGCTAATCCTTCTCTCTCAGTGGTGATATAATTAATCTTAGTTGTGGATAGTTTCCTGCTGGAAAAATCTAAGGGGTGGTAGATGTCTCCTATTCCCGGTTGTGCTAACACATCTCCTAATGCAATGGTAGATGCATCAACATGCACATGAAAATCCTTGCTCCAATTTGGAAAAACCAGAATAGGCGCAGTAACCATCTTTTGTTTTAGCGTGTCGAAGATCTACTGGCATTCTTCTGTCCAGTGGAATTGACAATATTTCTTCAAAAGATTCTCCATGGGTGTTGTAATCTGGGCATATCCCTTAATGAAATTCCTATAATACCCAGTATGTCCTAGTGCAGTGCGCAGTTGTTTGACTGAAGTAGTAGGTGGAAGATCAACTATAATGGCAATTTTAGATGGATCCGCCAGCAATCCCTGCTTGCATACAATATGACCTAACAACACTCCAAATGGTGAGAATAAGATGCACTTCTTCATATTCAAGGAAATTTGACACTTCCTGTATCTATCCAACATTATCCTTAGACATTCAATATGATTCTTTAATAAACTAAAAATAGTCCAATCATCGAAATATGCTTATAGAAATTTATGCAGAACTCCTTGAATGCTTTGACCACCACCATGGAAAAGATGATTTGGGCATTCTTCAATATAAATGGCATCGCTGTATATTGGTAGGATCCCCATTCTATTGAAAATGTGGTCTTTTGGCGATCTTCCTTGGCAATCCGAATCTGATGGCATCCCGAAAATCCATCTGTAAAAGAATATACTTCCTGGCCTCCCACATTATCTAACATTTCGTTAGTGAATAGCGTAGGAAAGGGGTCATGCAGACAGGCATCATTCAACTTCCTGAGATCTATGCAGATCCTAATTTCTCCTATCTTGTTGTCTTGTACCACCATAGGGCTAATCCATTCTGACTCTTCCATAGGTTCTATAATCCCTACTTCCAACATTCTATCAAGCTCAATCTTCACTTTCTCCTTGTACTTAGGGTTCAATCTGTAGGGTCTCTATTTGACTGGTCTTGCATTTGGTTTCAAAGGGATCCTCATCTCTCCCATAGGCCCTTTAATTCCCTTCATATCAGAGAACTTGGTTGGAAACAAGTCTTGATATTCATGCAGTAATTCTGTTATCTTATCGATAGTAGCAGCATCCCAGTAATCTCCAACATTTGCAAGCTTCGATGTCTGCTCTGTTCCAATATTGAATTTCTTAATCTTGATTGGTTGTCCAATAAATGGTAGCTCAACTTCTAGTCCTTCCACATCTCTTTGTCCTTCTATTTCGGCGATGTTCACCTTCCTAGGATCATCGTCCTCATCAGCATTGATGTTGTAACATCCTTGCAGTTTATGGAGAGGCGCAGTCCATTCATCCTTTTCTTTTTCTAAAGGGAGGCTAGAGGCCTCCTCAAATAATTTTTGTCTGATAATATGTAATGCTTGATCTACTGAAGGAAATTGGCTTTCAAATAAGAAGGTAGTTACAAAATTCTGAGTCATACCTTCCGAATCTGCAGTGACGAGGCGCAGCTCTACTTGAAAGTACCAATTGATAGGTGTTGTGTCTAGTGTGTTAATGAATTTGTGCACCCACTACTCTTGAGGGATGTTTCTCCAGGCTTCCTCGCAACTTCGCACATGGTCCTTTGGGTAGCTTCGACCTGTGTACTAAACTTTGTAGCCTTCTACTTGTGCTGAGAACCGCGCTGTCATCAAGGTATGACATTGTACCCAGTCTGCAATGTTGTTTTTGTGTGTCCCCCACCATCTTGTTGGGGTGGCTTTCAAGGCCTCTTCCATTGCCAACAATATTTGTTGCATTGGTACACTTTCTTCAAAGTATGACAAGAAGGTTTCTAAAGGATTCAGACCATCAAAGGTGGGTAAGTTACTTACTGTTGTGCCGATCCAGCGAACTTCTCTAGTTAATCTAGTACATATCCTTGTAGATACTTCATACATTTTATTCTGCCAATTCTCCAGTGCTTCTTCTGAGTCTGATGAAAATGCATTGTCACTTTGCCAGCTTAGGTTTCCATTGGCTGTAGGATTAATGTAATCCAGTTGTCTGGATGTTAGTTTGTATATGTTTTCCAGCTCATATGTGCGGTCTTCCTCTCTGATGGGCTCTGTGTATCATTGACCTTCATCTGGATCTAAAGGCGCAATGACCCTAAGGTCATATCTTTCGAAAGTCATACGTCTTTTCTTTAAATCAACCACAGTGGAATTATTGAAAGCCCAATCAATTCCTAACATCGTAGGGTAAGGACAGTTATCATCAACTATTTCAATTACCTCAAAATCTGCAAACATTCTTACTCCGTCGATGTCCACAGGGACATGTTCCAGTCTACCAAAGGGGATTATAGCTTGTTGGTTAGCCATTCTAAGCCTGATAGGGGAATAGATCAACTTTAGTTTTCCCATCAGTGCCCAGGTTTTCTTTGTCATGACATTGACCTCCGACCCTAAGTCGAGGACCACATAGTCTATATCATATTCTCCTATTTGATCATTCAAGTGTAATTCCTTATTAGTTCTTCTCTTTTTAGAGATTTGGTGTACTTCCCTATTCAGTAAGGGGTCTATCTTTCCTAGCTCATACTGTCTGATTAAATTGTAGCTCTTATACAACGCTCTCATCCTGAATCAAGTTAATACAAATATATAATAATTCCATGAGCTTTCTTACCTCTTTCCCTTCTTTTGGTGAAGAAGACTAATCAAATGCCAGAGGCATTCCATATTCTCTTACTTCTAGTCGTGTCTTTGATGAAGAGCCTTGATCTCCCTTGAACTCTTTTCTTGCCTCCTCAAATATTTGTCTTTCTTTATTTGCATAAAAAAATTGGGTCTTCTCTGCAGCTTTCCTAATTCATGAGTCTTCTGTAATCTTTCCTTGGGTCAGTCTGTCTTCTCCTGTAACAACATCTCCTCTAGTGATAATAGCGACTCTTGGGTCTTCTCTGCGAGGTTCATCATTGTTATAGAAAGATTTGCCTCACCATTTCTATCTTGCATAGAGGGCCTTTTTCCATTTCCCTATGCAGACTTATTATCCCTTTTTGATGAATCCAGAGCTAAAAATATATATTTTTCCACATATATGCTCCCTAACTACTTTGCAAGATGTGTATATGCTTTTTTCTCCACTACAACTCGCATATATTTGTATTTGTGCCAGAAAATACAAAATGAAGTCAGGTTTCCATGTCACGACAGAAGATCTCTGATCCTTGGCCTTCCATATACTGGAAACATTTCGACTCGGCCCTTCAGTTGCATTCTAAAGGCTATAAGAGCACAATTTCAATCTATGGAAAAGAGGAGAAAGCATTCAACTTTGAGAGCAAAGTTACTCTGGAGAAATTACTTCACATTGAATCTGCATCCCTTTGTCCCTCAAGTTTGAACATAGTGTTCAGCCCCCAAGCTCTTCCCTTATTGTTGAGAGGACCTCATTGCCTCTTTCCTATGAGCTTTCCTTTGGTGGAGGATTGAATTGGTGGATACCCAGCTAGAAGGAACTTGATTTCTTGGTTTCAAACCATGCTGACATGGAAGCCTGTAATGTTGTCACTTCTGCTGATCAATTATTAATAGAAATAATCCTTTCCCGTCCTATTGGTATCTTGCAAATATATGATTATTATCCGTGGGTGTGTTTTTAATGTTTATTAATGGATTATGCCATCTAATGCGCTAACCCATTTTTATTATCACTATATTCTTGCGTTGCTTGTTTGTTAAGAACTTCTTGCAAGTATAAATATTTGGGTCAAAGTGCTCAATGGTGGAACATCATCAAACGTTGGATCGAGGTAGGCCTCTTTCTTATATTACACATTGGTATATAGCATATGTTGGAATTGAGTTGATTTCTACAGTCATACATGTCTGTTGTGGTTTACCCTTGGCCATAGAGAGTTTTTCCCTTGTAACAATCATATATCAATTGCACTTGTGGGTTCTGCTGAGGTCCTCGTCTCTCCTAAAGCTTAGCTAGCATCATAAGACAATCTTCTATAACATGTTCAAACGAACTGCGGTAGCTACAAGTAGTGCAAGGGTTTTGACAGTCCCTTGCAAGGTGTCCTAGTTGTGTGCAGTTGTAATAGATGATCTATCCTCGGCCTCAACCCATACCTCCTCCTCCTCCTCCTCCTCTGAATCCACCGCGAGGGTTGAAGTTTCTCTCCCAGGGGAGTTATACTACGTAGTGTTTCCTTCTTGTTGTACTTCTCCTTGAATTTTGTATATGTCTCTTGACCTTTCATAAATGAGGTCATAAGCCCTACAATCCCTATCATCATGCCCCACTGACTTATAGAACATGAAATACAAATTTGTGGGTGTATGAACATATTTTTGCATGTAATAGCACTCACCAGGGCGATGTCTATTTCGGCATACCTCGCACCAAGGTAGGGTGACTTGCTTCAAAGGACTCAGAGCTACAGAGGCCAAGTATTCATGAAATAGGGGGAAGTGCTCCTTGTCATGGCGTTCTGATTTTCATCTGACACACCAGATGTCTTCTCTTTTATATTTTCCCTTGTCTTTCTTCATATCTTCAACCTGCAAAGACAAACTAGTTAGTTGACTCAAGATCTGACTCATACCTAAGCTAGATTCTCCCATAGGGGCTGATTCTAACTTCATGGCAATCTCCAGTGCCTAAGACTGCGAAGTAATCTTATGTTTCATCAGAGGAACTCTGATGTGTGGTAAGAGGGTAGCAACGAACCATTCTTTGTTCTGCTCGTCTGGGATCTGAAAAGTCAATTAGCCTGTTAAGGTCTTAAATCTCTGATCGAATTCCCAAACAGGTTCGACCACCTTCTGCTTGATCTCTTTCATCTCTGTAATGCATTGTGACTCCGATTTGGGTTTCTTTAACTCTGCAATCAACTTAGAGTAGTGCTAAACTTAGTTCTTTTAACAGCTTCATCAATGACATTTTTAATATTCCATATGGCTTCACACAGAAACCAGTACTAATCAGGATCTTCATATCCATCTCCCCTAAAGATAGGGAGCCTCATCTCATCTGCCATAGATCTTCCTAGGTTTCCTGTCTGAGTATATGTTGAACTGCTAGTAATAGTACTCTGAGGACTCTGGTGACTTTGACTATTCTGATTGCTTAGTGATGTTGAAGCAATAGGAGGGATGATAGTACTTACTTCAATAGTCTACGCAGTTCCTGAATTTTCTGGCTCGACCCGGCGAGGCTCTTCAGTTTTCCCTTCCTCTTTCCTAGCAGGTTTTGAATGCTCTTCGTCCATCAGATCTACCTCTTCTTCACTGTAGAAACCCTCGTCCTCATAGTTCTGCTTGAACAGGTTCACAAGATGAACTTCTCTGAATACTCTCCCACTGCGCGTATGTCCAGCCTCTGTGTCGCTGTCGCTGTCTGGATTCTTGAACATTAGCCTTTTCAAATATGACCAATCTACTCTGTCAACAACAAAATCAGTGATGTACCCTCCAATGGTGCTATCGAACCAGTGATATACTTCTCTCGACACGGTGTTGTCAACTCTCTTGACCTTCTTGATCAGCGTTGATGTCTATTATACAAGAGGTCTAGATATGATCTCAAAATAGGTATCTACCAACCTAGCTAACCACTCATACAGCTCCTGATGGATTCCTCCAAATAATATCTCGTGTATATCAGTAAAAAAATATCTTCCTAACCAATCCTCTGTACTAACATTAGGGTTCTTGTTATGGGATTTAGCGAAGTCCATTTCTTGATCCTCTATCCACTTATGAATCTTTGTTTTTGATGGAAACCACCTTGACATTCCCTCAAGAAGATTCAAGTTTCGACAATGAAACCATTTGTTGGCACAGGGGTAGACTCAGGGTTCACTCCAAGAGTGCACCAACAAGCCCTAGGTATTGGCCCTTTTGGCAACACCTGTGAGGCAGATGCAGTCTCACCTAAAGCATCTATGAGGGGGTTGTAGGACAGATATGTCTACAACCAAGGGGAATATCAAGTGGATCAACTACCAGGGTGATACAGTCATTTATATATCACTTAGCAACTTATCTCTTACCTCGCACAACTACCTATCAGATCTAACACAGTAATGCAATAACAATATATCAAGGGAAAAGATCATAGAATCAATCACACATACGACACAAGATATACATGGTTCACCCTCTCTCTAGGGCTACGTCCATAGAACTGTGCTTTATAATGTATTAAGATGAAGCATACAGTTCTTGTCTGTGCTCTTAACTAGTAGATCTTCTTTCTTCTCCTCTTTGTCTCTCCCCTTCCTGTGCACCCAGCTGCGGGACTTGATCTCTGCACCCAGTTGAAGATCTTACAATACCATAAGGCTCTCACACTTAGGACTTCTCTCTCACACAACAATAATCACTTGAACTAGAATAACAATGAAAACACACAATCATAACATCAAAAACCCAACCCAGGTCCTCTTGACCTTTATTTATACATTACAATAGCTCACTGACATCCTTAGGCCAAGGCCTAGGTTTCAAAACCCTAGATACCAAAACCCTAGGTGTCTAAAACCCTAGGTCAACTTGACCCGCGCTTTCATTGCTTCACCAGCCTGTCTTTCCTTCCTTCTCGCATGGTGCTCAAAGCATCCAACAGTGGCTTTTTCTGCTTGTTGAGTTTTCCACGATCCTTCTTCCTTGATGATCTGTCATCCTCTATCTCCTCATCCAACGGCTTGCTTCCTTTTACTTCGCTCTGTCTTTTCTTCTCTTTTTCTCACTTTGACCCAGTAACAATCATTGTTTCTTCCGCACAGTTCGTGTTTCGCCTTTTCTTCCTTAATCTTTGCTTGCTTCCATAACCAAGGGCCAACACCTCTTGTATGAATTGGGTGGTGCTAAGTACTTCACCAAATTGGATCTACGTTCTGGATACCACCAGATCCGTATGAAAGAAGAAGACATTCCCAATATTTAATTTCGTACTCATGAGGGTCATTATGAATTCTTGGTAATGCCCTTTGAATTGTGTAATGTTCCTTCCACTTTCCAAAGTCTTATGAATCATATCTTCCGTCCTTTCCTCCTTTATTTTGTCTTAGTTTTATTTGATGATATTCTCATCCATAGTAAAACTTGGCCATCCCATCTCTCCCATGTGAATCAAGTCCTCCATATACTCTCTAAACATCAACTTTTCCTCCAACAATCTAAATGTGCCTTTGGTGCCTTAGAAGTGGAATAATTGGTTCATATTGTCGGCAAGGATGGCGTCTGCGTGGATCCTAAGAAAATTGAATCTATACAAGATTGTACTCTTCCTAAAACTATTAAGAGTTTGTGTGGTTTTATGGGTTTAACGGGCTATTATAGGAAGTTTGCTCGAAATTATGGAAAGATTGCAACTCCTCTCACTTACCTCCTTTAAAAGAATTCTTTCACTTGGACTTCAGTTGTGGATCATTCCTTCCAAGACTTAAAATATGTTATGTTCTTGACCCATCTCTTAGCTCTCCAAGACTTCACAAAGAAATTTGTATTGGAATTTGATGCTTCCAGGAAAGGAATTGGAGCCATCCTCATGCAAGATGGCAGGCCCTTAGCCTTCACTAGAAAACAACTTTCATATTGACATTTAGGCCAATCCATTTATGAAAAGGAAATGTTATCTATTTTTCATGTTGTGGATCTCTGACATCCTTATTTATTGGTTCAACTATTCAAAATCGAAACTGATCATTAGAGTCTTAAGTATTTCTTAGAACAACGAATTTCATCCCTGGTGCAACAAAAATGGGTGACCAAGCTATTTGTCTATGATTATGAGATTGTTTACAAGAAGGGAAAGGAAAATGTAGTGGTTGATTCTCTTTCCAGGAAATATGAAGAAAATGGGTCCCTTTTCTCTCTCTCCTTCATTGTACCAGATTGGCTCCAAGATGTTTGTCATGAATGGTGGCAAGACCCCAAAATTTCTAACCTGCTCCACCAATTGCAACACAATTATTCAGTTTCTCTAGGGTACGATTGGCATAATGAAGAGATTTTCTAAAAATTCCATTTGTGTTTATGCAAGAAATCCCAACTTAAATCCACGGTGCTTTCTGAAATTCATGCCTCACCCACAGTGGGGAATTTAGGGTTTACCAAAACCTATGAACGGGTCAAATGTTATTTTTTCCGGGAGGGTATGAAACAAGACATCCACACCTTTGTGGTTGAATGTGAGGTATGTCAAGGCAATAAGGGAGAAATTGTCAAAGCCCCAGGAACACTCCAACTACTTTTGATACCCCCTACTATTTGCTGAGATATTTCTATGGATTTCATTATGGGCTTACCTAAATCGGGCAATACGTTAGTCATCATGGTGGTAGTAAATAGTCTCTCCAAATATTCTCATTTTTTTTCTCTTCAACACCCATTCACAGTCTCCACAGTGGCTAAAATTTTCATGGATAATATCTTCAAGCTTCATGGCATGCCTAACTATATTGTCTCTGACCGAGACCCCACTTTCACCAGCAATTTTTTGCAAGAATTATTCAAGCTCCAGGGAACACAATTGCATCTCAGCACTACCTATCACCCCCAGATGGATGGCCAGACTAAAGTTCTCAACAAGTGTTTGGAAACATATTTGAGGTGTTTTTCATCTGAGCGACAAAATCGGTGGGCTCAATGGTTACCCCTAGATGAATGGTGGTACAACACATCTTACCATACATCTACTCTTGTGACTCCTTTTGAAGAAGTCTATGGCCAAAATCCCCCATCAGTTCTCTCCTATATGCCAGGGGTCTCGAAGGTTCAGGAGGTTGAAAAAAATCTTACAATCCACGAGGCTATTCTTCGTGCCCTCAAAGACAATTTGGTCATGGCTCAGAATCACATGAAGAAACAAGCAGTTCAAATTCGTTCTGAACACCATTTTACTAAACGGGACCAGGTATTTCTTCGACTACAACCTTATAAGCATAATTCACTTAAATCTCAATGCTATCAGAAACTTGCACCCAAATTTTATGTTCCTTATACAATGCTCAAGCGCGTGGGATCGATGGCCTATCAGTTAGCTCTACCCAGTCAGTCGAAGCTCCATGCTATTTTTCATGTTTCCTTCTCAAATAAGGTATTTGGAACCAAGTGTTACACATCAAAATTACTCACTTCAATGATGACCTATTGTCGTCATTACAAGTGTCGCAAGTGTCGCATTTTAGCCATAAGTGTCGCAAGTGTCGTAGACATCATATAGTCATATTTCCTATGTCATGTCTCGAACGATATCACAAGGACACTTCAAAGACACCCTCAAAGACTGGTTTAAGAAAGAGAAGTCACATGACAAAGAGTACTTAGCTTTTACCATGAAAAAAACCACTTAAAAATCAATTTTGAAGGGCAGCGCTCCCCTACCCACTGTCAAGGAGTGCCAGCGCTCCCCTACCCACTGTCAGGGAGTGACAACGCTCTCCTACCCACTATCAGGGAGTGCCATCACTACTTTCCCTCCTTTGGGGGAGTATTGCAACACTCTGTGCCCCATTTTGGAGGAGCACTGGGCTGTTTGAGGAAATCTTGGGTTGTTGAGGAAAATCAGGGAAAAATCCCCCTCATCTCTGGAGTTGGTTGGATTCGAATCTGAGGTCAAGGCTGGATCTTAGGAAAGATCCACAACTGATGGATAATAATCCTCGACCTATCCCAATAATATCTAAGGTGGTTGGGTCTCTCCAAGCTTATATAAGGAGGCCTTCTCATGGTGAAAGAAAGGATGGAGTTTTTAAAGATACCAAATTTATGATCTCATAAGAAGTGGTATTGTAGGAGGACATTGAAGGCATCAAACTTATGATCTCATAAGGGAGATAATTAGTGAAGCATAGTCATTTTTTTTGTGTATCATTTGAGCAAGGGGTTGGACAAGGAGAGCTTGGTGAGGTTCTTTCATCTGCATCAAAGTTCTGTAAGTATCTCTATTGAGTTATCATTAATACATGTGCTTGGCATGTTTCCTTCAAGATTGTGTATGCCTACATGAACTTGTATTCAATGGATAGATCTAGTTTCAAATTAATCGTAGTAGAATAGGAAGAATGATTTGTCTTTGATTGGATTGCAGGACCTGTTGAAGATCTTGTGGATCAGAGCTCAACTTGGAACTGGGCGAGGACAAACATTGTAAAAAGGTACATCTTCTTCCTCTTCTCTATATATTAATTTAGCTAGGTTTAAAGGGATGTCAGTGACCAAATTTAGCACCTTTTTGTCTTGGTTATAGGGGTTTAGATCCAAGAGGAATTTCACCTATCCACAGGGGGATTTTCATGTAACATAAATTGGCGACTCCACTGGGGAACAAATCTTTCAGTTTTGTTTTCCTTCCTTGCTCTTGTTTTTGTCATTTTCTCACCTTTAGATCTTAGTTATGCTGTGTTTCCAATTCTTAGATGTGTTGTTGTCTCTTGGATTCATTCCATACACACTCAATTTCTGGATTTTCCTAAGTTTTTTGAGTTCTAGGAAATATTTTGTTCTTCTGAGAAGCTAGTGGTCCCCTGCCTCTACCACCAGAGCACCAAAACTCCCTTGCAGGCTCCCACAGAGCGTTGCAACACTCTGGTACCCTTGATGCCAGAGCACTGGTCCTTTTCTAATAAAAAAACTTTTGGGAGTTGATCTCTGAGTCTACTTTTTGTTAATTCATCTTCTCAGGGTTAATACCATCTCAGTGTGTCCTTGTTTTGGCCTCCAACATCTTGATTTCTAATAGTTGATTATGTTTTTTTTGGATTTTTGACCTTTTTCTTCCTTACTTTGAAGTCACCCTTCTTTGAAGATTTAGAGTCAATTTATTGTTTTCTTCTCATTTATCTGACTGAATGAACATTGTTGTAAGGAAATTCAAAGATCTATCCACTATTCCATTTGATATTTGAGGTCATTTTTCCCAAGAAATTCCTCTTGTATTTACTTATATTTTTCCACATTTCATATCACTTTTACTGTTTGATCACCATCCATTAGCCTTC
>ML802131.1:233161-262248 GCA_009831015.1 Picea engelmannii | reverse complement strand
TTGTGTTGTTTTCAGAACAATTTTCTATTCGTTTTCTTTCATACCTCACTACCTTGAGTGCATGCTTTGTTTGTAGCCTTTTTGCTTCATGTCTTTTGCATCTGCATAGGACTCTTTCTCCTAATTGAAAGTAGTAGAGCATAAAAGGATTTGTATTTAATTTCTTTATACATTAGAATCAAACAAAGAATATAGATGCATTCTTGCTTTTGGGTAGTGAAACTAGCTTGCATTTGAAGTAGCATAATTGCATGTTTTTTTTAATAAAATTTGTGGGATATTATGCATTTGGGAATGATAAAAGTTTTCTCCTTCTCATAATATAGCTTTCATCGAAATGAAATTGTTGCATTCTCATTTTCTTTGCATTGCTTAGATTCGGTCAAAAAATCAGTTAGTCCACTCCATGTTCCTCTTGAGTAAACAACAGCCTTAAAATCAAGCACTAAACTAAAATTTATCAGACCATTTTTGTTAGAAAACCTACATTAGCTTAAGGTGTAGGGATTTGGAATAGGTTGAAAGGATAACTTTCCAAAGCTGTCAAATAAACATAGCATATTGCGATAGGGAGAGAAAATCCAATTTTCGTATCAGCTTACTGGGATCCCCCTCTCACACAGGGGTTACACATGAGGTTGCGTTTGGGAGAGTTATGAAGATTATTCTTCTGTGGTTTAACCATTCGTAGTAGTCAGATCGTATATTGAGGGTTCTTCTTGAGATTCAACTATCTTCATTTGGACTCAGTGCTTCATGAATTCTGAATCCATTCGGTGTCCTCTGGAGTTCTACTGGTCCACTTGTCCTCAGTTCTCTTGAAGGATTTCAGACTTGTTATCCTACCCATATGTTCAGACTGGACTGTCGACTGTACCCGCCCAGAGGCTGATTGCAATTTGGTGACCTTAGTAGCCACAATCTTCGGGGTCTTACACAAGGTGACGGTGAAGGGAAGTCTCACTGTACCTAGAACAAACGTTGGTCAAACTCACTCGGGTTCCTTGGAGGGTAAATCCACATTTACTACGTGGAAGCTTGCACGAAGGCGTAAGTTCATTAAGTAGGTAACCAACATAACTGATCCACCTGCTCTATCTCTTCCCCTTCCTATATTGATCTCGCAATGTTGGATTTCATCACCAACTAGTGGTTTCATTATGCGAAGATTTGTTTGATTGTTTGCTTCTTAGATTCATAGCATGTGTTGTTTGTTTTACTTAGTGGACCTTAGGTCAAGTCATTGTTAATGGAATCAACTCTTGGGAGTACCAATGAATGAAGCCCTTGTCCTAGGGAACCTTTCACCTTTCCTTCTTTTGGAAACATTGGTCCTCCATACATTTCCACATTGAGTCTTCCGGGACTCACCATCGGATTACCAGTTTGGTTGTTCCCCATGTTATCACCCTATAAGTTATAGGATCAAATGGTGACTGGGATATTATCTGTCTCTAGTGTTTTTTTTGACAAATGATTTTTCATTCTACAAATAATTTGAAAAAGAAAAGAAAAAGAAAGAAAAGAGGGCATAAAAGAATTCAATAAAAGCCCCATGCAATAATAGTAACTTGGACCATACCTTTCAAGCATGGCCAAGTTATTTTTAAATTGATGTTGTTATATTAGTGAATGAGTTTGGCCAAACTATCTAATCTTGGTCAGATAGCCCCAGGGTAGAATAAATTCTTAACCCAATAGTCTAATCTGGGTTAATTGTCATAGGAAGCTAGGTTAGAATATAGGCTAGTTGCTTTGTTGCTTCATTTTAATAAAACTAGCTTGATGTAAATGTTGCACCATGTTTCAGATGCTTAAAAGATCGTTTGGTCAAGCCCCATGGTGGTGTCTACCTCAAAAAACTTGGAAAAACCCATAAATGCATTTATCCTAAGTTTTTCTCCGGCGCATGTGTTTTCCGCTCCCCACTTATGCTCCTAGCACATATCAGCGGTCCAGATGATCGCGCCCAGATCTACGGTGGATAGATCATTCCGGACCCCCTCGACCTTTCTTCTTTTAACTAGGGGGGGGGGGTCCAGAATCGATGATAATACCCACGCGCATCTAGACGGCCCAGGATCAAGCGCGCAAATCTATGATCGGTATTGGATTCTGGACCCCCCCGTCCATTCTGCCTTTAGTGGAGGGGGGGGTCCGGAATGTGTCATAAACAACGCGCATAGATCTGCAGCTCAGAAGCAGGCACGTAGATCAATGGCTCAAAATGTTTTTCGGACCCCCCCAACTGATCTGCTTTTAACCGAGGGGGGGGGTCCGGAATGGAATTTTCCCTCTGGCGAGCCCCTCTTTATACGTGGCATCGATCTATTGGTCCTGGGTCCCGTCACTTCCTACGGACTGACATACCTTCATCACCCCCTGATGTCATCACCCACCTTTCCCAAAATATTCACGTCCCATTAACTGTTGTCAGTCCTTCCCCTCATTCACTCATTGCAAGCCCCCTCACTATGACTTTTACCCCAATCGGTAGCCGCCACATCACTCATCCGTATCCCTCAGTCACAGTCACCTACCATCTCACACCCCAAGTGATCCATTGGCCATTTATTACTGGATAACCTATCCGTTATCCATCTTACCTGTCTCCTGCGCCCAACGAACACTCATTTACTCAAAACTACCTTCATTCCCCCTTTTCTCACCATTTACCACTCAACGCACTAGAGAGTTTTTTACACCGTTTAATCCTCTATTACAGTTAGTTTCCCTCATCCACAGTCAGTCGCCCCCACTAACGTTGTTTGTCTTGCAAGCACTGTTGCAGAAATGGCGCCAAAATCTAAACAAGAAGAAGGAGAGGAGAATATGGTTCTCCCACCTCCTGTCGACCTCGACAGGATCCCGTTGGTCGACAAAGACTGCTTAATCGCAGATACAAAGTACAATTTTGATTTTGCTGACCTTCAGTCGTGGCTCAAGGAATTTTTCCTGGACCAGAGTGACAAAATTGGACTCTGGGAGTCCAATTTACCCCTTTACCTCTTCCCTCAAATCCACCATTTTCCAGATTTTGCCCTTAAATGCCAAGCTCACTTCATTCCCAAGCAAAGAGTCGTCATCTACTCGTCCGGAGAGATCCTTTTCCTCATTATGCCCGAATCCATCGACCAGATGATGCAAATTCCTCAATCCGACTCTGCATCTCCCTTCAACCTAGAAATTCCTACAGAGTTATACTAGAAAATGACCTTCCCCCAAAGAGCTCAGATATTCGAGCTTTTCCTTCCCCCATCTGCTCAATTTCCCTCCACAAATACTCCTTATCCTTCTTCCATGTTCTCGACTAAGGGAAACCAGATCATCTCTTCCCTTTGTGCTTTGTTAGGATACTATTCTAATCAGTGGGTAGATGAACCCATTTTGGGTTTTCTATCCATCTTCTCTACCGATGAAAAGCCCACCACCTAGTTCGATTTCAGGACATTCCTAGCGAACAATATTCATGAACAGTTTGTGAATTTCGCAATGGAAGGCATGTTCGGGTACTCGTTGATACTAGCATACTTGTTTGTCTTCTTCCAGGTGGACAAATTTGGCTTTTTCATACAGAATATGGATGGAGATGGTAGACCTCAGGCAGTGACAACATGGACCTCCCTGCTCAAGCACAACTCCACAGAGTTTAGTTTCAAGGAGTTTATTGATCAGTTCTACCACCCTGCGGTAAGTATGCTAGGCGGCAGGCCCGAGCCTCGAATAAATGATGAAGTTCATAGGATCCTGAATCTCTCAGATAACACAAAGACGGGGGACTGGTATTTGTACCAAGATTACACCGAGATCAGAGTATATGGGTGCGAGTTGGCACCGTATAAGCTACCCAAGTATCTACCTGTCAGAATTTTTTCTTTGGAATATATAAGGCAGATAATCAATTTCGATGATATCCATTTTGTGTCATTGAAGAAAAAGCAGCAGCTTAGAATCAAGGGGCAGATTGGCTCCTTCATCTGCAACAATCATGGTGTTGGGGAAGAAGCATATAGGATGCTGAGAGAAATGAAGTTGTTCATGAATTTCCCATGGCATTACGATCCATGTGGGATCATCTTCGAGATGAGGATAAAAAATAATAACATCCCATATGTCCATGAAGCTAGGCCTGAAGTGGAAAAATTTGCAAACCAGACAATGTGGCAGCCTAACACATTGGTTGAAGTAGAACAACAGGATCCCCCGGCCACTGTGTCACAAACGACCACGCCACAGGTCCCAAAAGAGAAAAGGCCGAGGAAATATTTATCTCTTCCTGTCACTGAGGTATCATCCGAAGAATTCCAGCTGCATACCAAGAGGCCTAAGACTTTTGCAGTTCCTGACCCGACCGGGGAAACAGAAGCCCCGACTACAGTGACCACAGTTGGTATTCCACCCTTTGGTTCGAGCCTCCATAAGGTCATAACCTCAGCATTACCGAAAAAATCTACTGATTCTCCAGTGACCACCTAGCCAGGCAAGGTAGGGCCAAAGTTGAGCTTCTTTGAAAAATATGAGTTGATCAAGAAAAGGAACCAGACCCTGACCAGCAGTACTTGCGCCCAGTTCTGGAAGCAGACGTTGACTACACAACATAGGCTGTTGTCAGCATTTGACACCAAGAAGGGCAGAATGCATATGGCATTCCTCTAGGAATAGGTGCCAGATCCAAAGGTGATCACAAATTACAAAAGGGCCACCTTCGAATTCCAAACGAAGGACATGCATCCAGCTGATCAGATGGATCTGCATAAGCAGACAGAGAAAATGGTCTTTTACACACTGGCACATGCTTCCACTTCTGTGTCCAAACTGTAAGTGTCCCTGAATAATGTTCAAACACAATTGAAGTTAGAGAAGACATCGTCCTTTTCCAAGGACAATAGGATCAAGACTTTGGAGGAACTGATCCTCAAGATCGGTTACGATCCCTCAAATGTGAAATCAGCTGAGGAAATGATCAAGAAGAAGAATGCTGACATAGACTCCTTGAGGAAACAATTGAAACTCCCTCCCATAGAGTATTCGTAGGTGAAGGATATAGCAGAGAAAGAAGGAGAGAAAGATGAAATGCTGAAGCTTCTCATGGAGCAGAATGCACAGCTTAAAGAAATGGAAGCTGAGATGGAAAAGCTATTGAAAGAGAAAGAGCAAGTGAAGCCAATGATTTTCATTCCATTGAGTGTTATTCCGATTTCAAGAGTGAGCACAACATAAGTGACAGAATTCCACTCCGCGACTTCATTGACATCCCTGGAGAAGACAGCCGACCTGGCTAAGTCTATGGAACAGATGAACCTGCAGGAAATAGAGATCAGTAGGCTGAAAAAGGAGATTGAAAACCTTCAGGAACTCAAATCTTCCTTTCATACCAGCCTCTCCAAAGAAAATCAATTGACAGATCAGCTCAAACAAGAGCTACAACAACTTTGAAAGAAAACAGTGGGAGGAAAGACTTTTGCCGAGGTTAAAGAAAGTGTATGGACAAACATCACCAAGTCCATGAAAGAGATATGGCCCATGATATAGATAATGTTTAAGTAGAATGAATTGGTGCAGAGAAGCTAGCAGGCCATTGATAAGATCAAGTCAGAATTGGGAGAGATGCCAACACAGGCGAACAAGATCATCAAGTTCCTCAATTCTAAGACCAGGGAAGAACTGGAAGAGTTGAAAATTGAAGACAGAATAGAGACCATCCTTGAGGTCAAAAGAGTTTTGACCAAGAGAGGATTAATGCTTTAGCTAGAAGAAAAGGTTTAGGCAATGGAACAAGGGGTACAAAGATTCTTTAGTAAAATTGAGGCTCTACATAAGAAAGGTCTTCCTGGTCTGGAGGTGATAAATGAAAAATTGATGACACTCCCAGAATACAAGAAGAGATTGGCTGATGTGGCTAAGGACAGGTCGAAGTTTGCAGGAATTCAAGGGATCATCATTGGCAAGGAATTTCTAGATTCACTTCAGTGGGACCTCAGTATCCAACATGAGATTCGATATATCTTCCTCACCAAGCCTACCTTCGCCAAGTACACAGAAATGGATGAAGTGTATCGGAGGCTACTCAAAGTCAACGTCCCCAGTCATATTCGATGGGAAGAACTTTGGGATCTGATCGAGTAGTTGATGAGTTGTCCCAGTCCATTCATTTGTCCAGTCAGATGAGGTCGTGCAAAGACCTCACCAACGGCCCACCCAGAAATCAGCATGCAGTTACACCACATCATCTAGCAGTTCCTAGATTTTTGTGATTTGTTAAGTTTGTTAGGATAAAAATAGATTTAGCACGTCCTGATCATTAATGACAGGATCGTTTGTAATTTGAGTTATAAATACTTCATCTTTCGAAGTATTGAGGGTTGTTGATGTTCACACCCTGACGCTATCAGATTGTAATATTTTTGAAGAGATCTTCCATTAATACAAAGAGGAACTTTTACAGGATTCTTGCGTGTATTCACTGGTGATGTTTTTCTCTCTAAGTTGAATGTTATTCTCGCTTTGTTATCATACTGTTTTCTAAAACTAATCTTTAGGAGTAACGAACGTGACAGGATTTATCTCAGATACCCTGTTTCTGACTCAAAAGATTTTCGTGTTTTTCTTCTGGTTATTTCAATAAAGAAATTCTTAACTGCTTCTTTGCTGAAATTATCTTTCTCTTCTTTTCTACTTTCCATCATATATGCTATTGAAGAATCCAGTGATTATATTATCTTGCCCTATGAAAGGTTTTCTTTTCTTTTCTGGTTTAGATCTCAATTTTTAAGAAACAGACCCCATAGCCCAATGGATGTGTAGACTGTCTCAACCAGCTCAATCAACACTACATCAACAAAAACCAACTCATTTGTTTACCTAGCCTAATATTTTGAAATTCGAAACATATCTAAATCATATAGAGAGATCCCTCTCTGAAGTTGGAAGGGATAGATCCCAGCTTCAAAAGTTGTTGGATAAAGTTACCTTTGTAGATTTCTTATTTCGTCAACCTCTAGGAAATTTACAAAGCGTTAACATAGTGGCGACTCCACTGGGGAAACAGAACTAAAAAGTTATAACTTATGTCCTCTTTTCCCTAAAAGAAAAGTTTGTACCTGAAATATTGCAAATCCGAGAAGGAAGTAATGTTCAGAGGTTGATTAAAACTTGTACATATTATTTTCAGATTCATAAAACTAAAAAGTATATATATATATAAGCAAAAAGAAATCTGGCTCCCAAGAAAGTTTATACTCGATCTCATCCAGATCCAAAACCTGTGATAGTAACAAACAATCTAGAGCAGTTGCTCAGGAAAAGGACCATTGTTGAAGGTTCAGTAAGTCATACTACCTTTCATAAGTCCCGTTCTTTTTCAGGAGAGCTTGTCTCTTCTCAAAACCCCGATATTGATACCTTTTCTAGCCAAAGCCTGTCTAGGACAAGATCCGATAGTTTTGTGACAGAGATTATTCACGATCCAACCGTCTTGCAACCCCGGACTCCTGAAGTTCTATCTCCAACTGCTAAATCGCAAACCACTAACTCGATGCTAGCCAGTCCCTCTTCGTCCTCGCCTTCGATCGCTACCTCTCCTATTATCCAGTTGGTTGTCCCACCCCCTCCACCTATCATGGCAACCAGATATGCTCCCTTCGTGTTGGCCGCACCTCTTCATGCTATGCCTCAAGATTATCAAACCAGACTCTCACAGTTTGATGCAACATGACCCTTGAACGCCCAACAACATGTTGACAAAATGAATGATTATTTTGACCTGCTAGAAGTTGATGAGGTTGACGTTCAAATGAGATTGTTTTCCCAAAGTTTGACAGGTGACATCAATAAATGGTACAAAGATTTACCTACCGCCTCATTCCTTGACCTTGTCACATTTCAAAGGAGTTTTCTCGACAGATGGGAGGTAAATAAAAACCCTCTCCAAATATTGTCAGAATACGAGAATATAAGAAGAAATCAAGGTGAGACGGTACAAGATTACTACACCCGTTTCAATAACCTATACAATGCAATCCCAACCGAAATTAAACCTCCACAGGGTATGGCATTAATAAAATTCCCTGATGGTTTTGACGTCGATATGTCATACCAACTAAGAGAAAGAAATTCTACCACCCTGGAGGACATGCAGAAAAGTGCAATAAGTGTGGAAGCCAATTTGTTGGCAAAAAGGGCACGACAGAGGTCAGAGAGGAGAGTCACTATTAAAGAGGAACCTTCCACGTCAACCTCCGATTCCAAATTGGATTCTTTGGCCAAAGAAATGGAAAGAATGATGGAAAGACTTACAGTATCGGAAAGAAACCCACCGAGAGAAAACCCACCAGCCCCTCAAGTTCAGAATCCTAACTTCAGGAGAAACCCTCCTCAAATCAGACAGAGAGATCCTAGGGATCAAAGAGAGCAGAGAGGTCCAAATCAATAGATCAGACCCCCACTACAAGAGAATTATGCTGATGAAGGAGAGGAAGTGATTGAAGAACTAGAGGATACTCATATAAACCTCATGGGTATTCATGACAATGAAGCTATTTTCCTCACCCAAGAAGAGCAAGAACTTTTTCTTCTCAATCAAACAAAAGTAAGTGAAGAAGCTGAAGATGCAAAACAGGCATTTGAAAATGCCATTTTGGAGGTACATCGACAGTATAATCTGCGGAGTAAAAAGACAGAAGGAAGTTCCCCGAAAAAGATAACTGAAACCAAGAAGGTAGTCAAAACCAAAAAGGCCTTTGAACCATCTACCGAGAAGGTTCCTGAAAAAAGCACTGTCGAAGTTTCCGCAAAGAAAAACCTTACTATTCTGAAAAGATCATCATAGCCCGAGGTTTCACCTATTAATCCACCAAGTACTTCTGGCCAGAAGAGTGTGGTGGACAAACCAGAATTGATGAGCCAAGGCAGAGCTCCTACACCTTTTAGCCTTGAGGGGAAATTATCCAAAGTAAAGATTCCCATTCCACTTTCTGAGTTGATGAACAAAGACGTTTACCGTTCACAAGTGATTAAAGCACTGACCATTGAACCTGACATAGGCACGAAGGCCTTAACCATTGGTTCAGAAAATCATTCAGATACTATGAACCTTACATATGACCAACCTGAACTTCTGTTCGGACCTGAGGTAGATGGTCAAGACGATAATGGTGAGGTCGGTCCTTTTTACATCAACCTAAATATACATGACCTGATCCTGCATAATGCTATGCTGGATTAAGGTACTTCCCATAATCTGATGTCGAAAGAAGTGATGGAGAAATTGGGATTGGAGGTCACCATACCTTATAAAGATCTACATTTGTTCGACTCCAATAAGGTTAGATGCATTGGTTTGATCAAGGACCTGTGTATCACCCTGGTCCAGATTCCTGCAAAGAGCATGGTGATGGATGTGGTAGTTGTAGACATTCCCTCGAAGTATGGAATGTTGCTATCCCGATCCTGGGGAGCTAAGTTGAGAGGTACCCTGCAGCTAGACATGTCATATTCCACTATCCCAGTTTTCGGGCAACAAAGGAGGCTATATAGAGAAACATTGACGAAGTACATGGTCAGTAGCTAAGAAAAACTGCACAATTATCCTCTTTACTCTGCACATTCTGATCTGGATTCTTTCATCTTGTATAACGATGGTGACATAGGAGAGCAAGACATTCAACTAGGAGAAGATACATCTTGTCCAGACGAAGGCCAAGAAATCATCGAGGTAGAAAGGAAGAAAAACGTGATAACTGAAGAATTACCAGCAGAATTCTGGAGCATGGATTTTGATGGAGCAGTGAGAAAAGAAGGAGCTGGGGCAGGTGTGTGGCTACACAATCACAGATTCAGGTACTCAAAAAACCATTCTTACAAATTGAATTTCTAGTGCACTAACAATATCGCCGAGTATGAAGCCTTGATGCTCGGCCTGAAACTTTTTAAAAAGGTTGGTGCTAAACAGATTATGGTAAGAGGTGATTCTGAGTTGATAACCAAGCAGATCAAAGGTGAGTATGTTGCAAAACACCCACGTCTTAGAGCTTATAGAAATTTTGTTCTTGATGCCCTGAGATGTTTCACTGAAGTTGACTTGCAGGTAATGCCTCGGGGACAGAATATTTTGGCAGACAGGTTGGCTACATCAGCAGCCACCTGTAAAATTCCTTTCCGCTCGACTCGCCCATACACGGTAGAAGTGAAGTGCCGACCAACTGTTCCCGACAACATCAGGTATTGGCAAGTTTTTGGTAATGATGATCAGATTGAAGACTTTCTACAGTGTAAAAATGATTTTGAATGTACACATATATATTTAGAGAAGGAAGATGAAAATGTAAATAGATCCGATTTCAAGATTGATAGTGTAAATAGATTAGATTCTGGAGAATTAGGTGATGATGAAATGGAAAACGACATTTTTCATTTGAAAAGTAACGTTTTGCCTAGAGGATTAGTTCCTTTAGAGGATTTGTTTGACTTTAACGATGTAGCCAAAAAACCAAAAATTGAAGCCAGTGGGCAAGAAGTAGAAGACTGTAATATAGGAACTGAAGAGAAACCTAGAATGGTCAAATTGTCCAAATCTTTACCCCCAGAGAAAAAACTCAAGTACATTGAGTTGTTCAAAAAATATTCAGATGTTTTTGCCTGGGGTTATGAGGATTTGAAATCTTATGATACCAGCATCATACAACGTAGAATTCCAATAAAAGAAGACCAAAAACCGTTCAGACAGAAACTTAGGAGAATAAATCCCAAGTTATTACCTCTGATAGAAAAGGAAATTAAAAAAATGTACGATGCCAAAATCATAGTCCCATTACGTTTTTCTAAATGGGTCTCAAATTTGGTTCCAACACGTAAGAAATCTGGAGAAATCAGACTCTGTATTGATTTCCGAAATCTGAATAAGGTCTCCCTGAAGGATAATTACCCCTTGCCGAAAATGGACCATATTTTACAAAGGGTAGTCGGGTCTAGTCGAATCTCTTTGCTAGATGGGTTCTCGGGTTATAATCAGGCCCTTGTACACCCAGATGACCAAGACAAAACCGCTTTCACCACACCGTGGGGTACTTTCATGTATGTGAAAATTCCCTTTGGTCTGATGAACGCAAGAGCCACCTTCCAGAGAGCGATGGACATCGCCTTTGTGGAAGAATTAGGCAAATTTATCGTCATCTATTTGGACGATGTGACTGTGTTTTCACAATCTAACGATGAGCACCTCAGGCATCTCAGACAAGTTTTTGAGAAATGCAGGATATTTGGGATCTCTTTAAATCCTAAGAAGAGCCTTTTCGGACTTGAGGAAGGCAAACTGCTAGGGCATATAATTTCTAAGGACGGAATCAAAATAGACCCCAGCAAAATCGAGGCCATACAGACTTTAGAACACCCAAGAAACATCAAAGAATTACAGTCTTTTATCGGGAAAATAATTTTTTTACGGAGATCCATACCCAATCTGGTTGAGCTCCTCATAAACATTACAAATATGTTAAAAAAGGATTTAAAAATAAAATGGGACGCCGAGTCCAGGCAGTCTTTTGAACAATTCAAACGAGCACTCACAGAGGTCCCTATCTTAATCAGTCCTGATTTTACCAAGGATTTCTATCTTTTTTCTTTGGCTTCCAAACATACTATAGCAGCGGTATTACTACAAAAGAACAACTAAGGGTATGAACAACCCATAGCTTTCTTTAGTAAAGCGTTAAGAGATTCTACATTGAACTACAAGATAATGGAGAAACAGGCTTTTGCCTTGGTAAAGGCCATAAAAGACTTTAAAGTCTACATTCTCCATTCCCACACCATTGCATATGTTCTAAATGTGGTAGTAAAAGACATTTTGACATAGGACAACCCGGATGGAAGAAGAGGAAAATGGATTGTTGTCATTTTAGAATACGATATAGATATTAAGCCTACGAAACTAATTAAAGGTCAAGGCCTAGCTAAATTAATGGCTGAATCTAATTTCCATGCTCTTGACATTAACTTTTTAGCTGCAGTAGATGAACAAGGTGAGATGGTGACTCCAAGCATGAGAGAGGTATTTCTCAACTCTCCATGGTACACAGAACTTATATATGTTTTGCAAAATTTACAAGCTCCCCCTGGTTTGACTAAGACTAAAGCAGATTTTTGAATTTAAAAGCATTAAAATTTTGTATTCTAGAAGGCAATCTATAATGGAAAGATCCTGGAGGTATTCTATTAAACTGTTTACTGAAAGATGAAGCTGAAAAAGTGTTACAAGAATTTCATGCAGGTGAATGTGGTGGCCATCTGAACTGGAAGGTCACAGCCAACAAAATACTCAGAGCTAGATTCTATTAGCCCACTCTATTCATCGATGTACATCATAAAGTGACTTCATGTCATCAATGTCAGCTATTTGAGGGCAAAAGGAAACTCATCCCTCTACCCTTGAAACCGATCTAAGTTGAAGCCCCTTTCCAGGAATGGGGATTGGACTTCATTGGAGAAATACACCCCCCTTCTTCAGGCCAGCACAGGTGGATTCTCACTGCCACAGATTATTTTACAAAGTGGATCGAAGCAGTTCCAAGCAGGCAAGCCATTGATTCTGTTCTTATCAAATTCCTTGAAAATAATATTTTGTCTCGTTTTGGATGTCCTAGAAAGATTATAAATAACAATGCAGTTGCCTTTCGATCAAAGAAACTCATAGATTTCTGCAACTAGTATCACATTAGTTTGGGGAATTCCACAGCCTACTACCCTCAAGAGAATGGGCTGGAGGAATCTTCAAACAAAACCTTGGTGAACATCATCAAGAATATGTTGTAGGAGAGCAAGAAGTCGTGGCATAACAAGTTGGTGTTTGCATTATGGGCTGACAAACTGACCACCAAAAGGTCAATCGGTATGTCACCGTATCAGCTGGTCTATGGCAGAGAAGCAGTTTTTCCCACTTCTTTAGGAGTCCCTATCATGAAGTTGCTTCAAGACATACATGCCGAGCCAAATGACACACATAGAAGGATCAATCAGATGATTCATTTGCAGCAGTCTAGGGAAGAAGTTTTCAACAAGACCCAGGTATTCCAAGAAAGCATCAAGAAGATTTTTGACAAAAGAACCAAGGAGGATGATTTTGAGCTAGGAGACTTGGTGCTGAGGTGGGACACCAGAAATGAAGACAAGGGAAAGCATGGAAAGTTCGACAGTCTGTGGAAGGGACCATTCACGATTCACGCATTCAGAGGAAACAACACTTTCTCTCTAAACAACGCTAATGGGACAGATCTGCCAGGATGACCTGTAAATGGCAGAATGATGAAGCATTATGTGTGGCCCCAGTAGAGACTTGAGTTTTCACTCTCCATTGTACATACCATTTTTATTTTTCTCCTGCATTTTCTGAGTGAATAACATTAGTCAGTTGGTTGAAGCCCGAAGAGAAGGCCCTAAGCCACTGACCACTGTTCTTCCCATTTTTGAGAATAAAACCAACAAAGGCTACTAGGCAGAAATTTTCAGGATGACAGGAACCAGGATTCTTGGCACTTTATAGGGCAAGTACCATCCCCAGGTGGAGATGTTGTTATCACCCTATAAGTTATAGGATCAACTGGTGACTGGGATATTATCTGTCTCTAGTGTTTTTTTTGACACACGATTTTTCATTCTGCAAATAATTTGAAAAAGAAAAGAAAAAGAAAGAAAAGAGGGCATAAAAGAATTCAATAAAATCCCCATGCAATAATAGTAACTTGGTCCATACCTTTCAAGCATGGCCAAGTTATTTTTAAATTGATGTTGTTAGATTAGTGAATGAGTTTGGCCAGACTGTCTAATCTTGGTCAGATAGCCCCAGGGTAGAATAAATTCTTAACCCAACATTCTAATCTGGGTTAATTGTCATAGGAAGCTAGGTTAGAATATAGGCTAGTTGCTTTGTTGCTTCATTTTAATAAAACCAGCTTGCTGTAAATGTTGCACCATGTTTCAGATGCTTAAAAGATCATTTGGTCAAGCCCCATGGTGGTGTCTACTTGAAAAACCTTGGAAAAACCCATAAATGCATTTATCCTAAGTTTTTCCCCAACGCATGTGTTTTCCGCTCCCCACTTATGCTCCTGGCACATATCAGTGGTCCAAATGATTGTGCCTATATCTATGGTGGACAGATCATTCTGGACCCCCCCTCGACCTTTCTGCTTTTAACTNNNGGGGGGGGGGGGGGGGGTCTAGAATCGATGATAACACCCACGCGCATCTGGACGGACCAGGATCAAGCACGCAAATCTACGATCGGTATTGGACTCCGGACCCCCCGGTCCATTCTGCCTTTAGTGGAGTGGGGGGGTCTGGAATGTGTCATAAATAGCACGCATAGATCTATGGCTCAGAAGCAGGTGCGCAAATCAATGGCTCAAAATGTTTTTCAGACCCCCTCGAATGATCTTCTTTTAACCGAGGGGAGGGGGTCCGAAATGGAATTTTCCCTCTGGTGGGCCCCTCTTTATAAGTGGCATCAATCTATCGGTCCTGGGTCCCATCGCTTCCTACGGACTGAAATACCTTCGTCACCCCCTGATGTCATCACCGACCTTTCCTGAAATAGTCATGTCCCATTAACTACTGTCAGTCCTTCCCCTCATTCGCTCGTGGAAAGCCTCCTCAATATGACTTTTACCCCAATCGGTAGCCGCCACATCACTCATCCGTATCCCTCAGTCACAGTCACCTACCATATCACACCCCAAGTGATCCATTGGCCATTTATTACTGGATAACCTATCCATTATCAAGTTGACCTATCTCTCACGCCCAACGGACACCCATTTACTCAAAACTACCTTCATTCCCCCTTTTCTCACCATTTACCACTCATCGCACTAGAGAGTTTTTTACACCATTTACTCCTCCGTTACAGTCAGTTACCCTCATCCACAGTCAGTCGCCCCCACTAACGTTGTTTGTCTTGCAGGTACTATTATAGAAATGGCGCCAAAATCTAAACAAGAAGAAGAAGAGGAGAATCTGTTTCTCCCGCCTCCTGTCGACCTCGACAGGATCCCACTGGTCGACACAGACCACTTAAATGCGGATACAAAGTGTGATTTTTATTTCGCTAACCTTCAGTCATGGCTCAAGGAAGTTTTCCTGGACCAGAGCGACGAAATTGGACTCTGGGAGTCCAATTTACCCCTTTACCTCTTCCCTCAAATCCACCATTTTCCAGAGTTTTCCCTTAAATTCCAAGCTCACTTCATTCCCAAGCAAAGAGCCGTCATCTCCTCATCCGGAGCGATCCTTTTCCTCATTACGCCTGAATCCATCGACCAGATGATGAAAATTCCTCGATCCGACTCTGCATCTCCCTTCAACCTGGAAATTCTTACAGAGTTATACCAGAAAATGACTTTCCCCCAAAGAGCTCAGATATTTGAGCTTTTCCTTCCCCCATCTGCTCAATTTCCCTCCACAAATACTCCTTATCCTTCTTCCATTCTCTTGACTAAAGGAAACTAGATCATCTCTTCCCTTTGTGCTTTGTTAGGATACTATTCTGATCAGTGGGTAGATGAACCCATTTTGGGTTTTCTAACCATATTCTCTACCGATGAAAATTCCACCACCCAGTTCGATTTCAGCAAGTTCCTGGCAAACAATATTCACGAACAGTTTGTGAATTTTTCCACGGAAGGCATGTTCCGGTACTCGTCGATACTAGCATACTTGTCCGTCTTCTTCCAGGCGGACAAATTTGGCTTTTTCATGCAGAAGATGGATGGAGATGGTAGACCTCAGGCAGTGATAGCATGGACCTCCCTGCTCAATCACAACTCCACAGAGTTTAGTTTCAAGGAGTTCATTGATCAATTCTACCACCCTATGGTAAGTATGCTAGGAGGCAGGCCTGAGCCTCGGATAAATGATGAAGTTCAGAGGATCCTGCCTCTCTTGGATAACACAAATATGGGTGATTGGTATTTGTACCAAGATTACACCGAGATCAGAGTATATGGGTGCGAGTTGGCACTGTATAAGCTGCCCAAGTATCTGCCTGTCAGAATTTTTTCTTTGGAATATATAAGGAAGATAATAAATTCCGATGATATCCATTTTGTGTCATTGAAGAAAAAGAAGCAGCTTATAATCAAGGGGCAGATTGTCTCCTTCATCTGCAACAATCGTGGAACTGGGGAAGAAGCAGACAGGATGCTGAGAGAAATGAATTTCTTCATGAATTTCCCATGGAATTACGATCCATGTGGGATCATCTTCGAGATGAGGATAAAAAATAAGAACATCCCATATGTCCATGAAGCTAGGCCTGATTTGGAAAAATTTGCAAACCAGACAATGTGGGAGCCTAACACATTGGTCGAAGTAGAACAGCAGGATCCCCCAGCCACTGTATCACAAACGACCATGCCACAGGTCCCAAAAGAGAAAAGGTTGAGGCAAGATTTATCTCCACCTTTCACTGAGGTATCGTCTGAAGAATTCCAGCTGCATACAAAGAGGCCTAAGACTTTTGCAGTTCCTGACCCGACCAGGGAAACAGAAGCCCCGACTACTACAGTGACCAAAGTTGGTATTCGACCCTTCGGTTCGAGCCTCCATAAGGTCATAACCTTAGCATTACCAAAAAAATCTACTGATTCTCCAGTGACCACCCAGCCAGGCAAGGTAGGGCCAAAGTTGAGCATCTTTGAAAAATATGAGCTGATGAAGAAAAGGAACCAGACCTTGATCAACAGTACTTGCGCCCAGTTCTGGAAGAAGACGTCGACTGCACAACATAGGCTACTGTCAGCATTTGACACCGAGAAGGGAAGAATGCATATAGCATTCCTCCAGGCATAGGTGCCAGATCCAAAGGTGATCACAGATTACAAAAGGGCCACCTTCGAATTCCAGACGAAGGACGTGCATCCGGCTGATTAGATGGATCTACACAAGCAGACAGGGGAAATGGTCTTTTACACACTGGCGCATGCTTCGACTTCTGTATCCAAACTGCAAGTGTCCCTGAACAATGTTCAAACACAATTGAAGTTAGAGAAGATATCGTCCTTTGCCAAGGACAATAGGATCAAGACTTTGGAGGATCTGGTCCTCAATATCGGTTATGATCCCTCGAACATGAAAGCAGCTGAGGAAATGATCAAGAATAAGAATGCTGACATAGCCTCCTTGAGGAAACAATTGAAATTCCCACCCACAGAGGATTCACAGGTGAAGGAGATAGCAGAGAAAGAAGGAGAGAAAGATGAAATGCTCAAGCTTCTCATGGAGCAGAATGCACAGCTTAAAGAAATGGAAGCTAAGATGGAAAAGCTATTAAAAGAGAAAGAGAAAATGAAGCCAATGGAAGTCATTCCATTGAGTGCTATTCCGATTTCAGGAGTGAGCACAACATCAGTGACAAAATTCCCATCCGCGACTCCATTGATATCCCTGGAGAAGACAGTCGACCTGGCTAAGTCTATGGAAAAGATGAACCTGCAGGAAACAAAGATCAGTAGGCTGAAAAAGGAGATTGAAAACCTTCAGGAACTCAAATCTTCCTTTCAGACCAGCCTCTCCAAGGAAAAGAAAGTGACAGATCAGCTCAAACAGGAGCTACTTCAGCTCTGGAAGAAAACAGTGGCAGGAAAGACTTTGGTCGAGGTTAAAGAAAGTGTATGGACAGACATCACCAAGTCCATGAATGAGATATGGCCCATGATACAGATAATGTTTGAGTAGAATGAATTGGTGCAGAGAAGCAAGCAGGCCATTGAGAAGATCAGGTCAGAATTGGGAGAGATGCCAACACAGGCGAACGAGATCATCAAGTTCCTCAATTCTAAGACCAGGGAAGAATTGGAAGAGTTGAAAATTGAAGACAGAATAGAGACCATCCTTGAGGTCAAAAGATTTTTGACCAAGAGAGGATTAATGCTTTAGCTAGAAGAAAAGGTTCAGGCAATGGACCAAGGGGTACAAATATTCTTTAGTAAAATTGAGGCTCTACAGAAGAAAGGTCTTCCTGGTCTAAAGGTGATAAATGACAAATTGATGACACTCCCAGACTACAAGAAGAGATTCGCTGGTGTGGCTAAGGACAGTTTGAATTTTGCAGGAATTCAAGGGAGCATCACTGGCAAGGCATTTCTAGATGCACTTCAGTGGGACATCAGTATCCAACATGAGATTCAATATATCTTCCTCACCAAGCCTACCTTCGCCAAGTACACAGAAATGGATGAATGTATCGGAGGCTACTCAAAGTCAACGTGCCCAGTCATCATTGATGGGAAGAACTTTACGATCTGATCGAGTAGCTGATGAGATGTCCCAGTCCAGTCATTTGTCGAGTCAGATGAGGTCGTGCAGAGACCTCGCCAATGGCCCACCCAGAAATTAGCATGCAGTTACACCACATCATCTAGCAGTTCCTAGATTTTTGATATTTGTTAAGTTTGTTAGGCTAAAAAAAGATTTAGCACGTCCTGATCATTAATGATAGGATGGTTTGTAATTTGAGTTATAAGTACTTCATCTTTCGAAGTATTGAGGGTTGTTGATCTTCACACCCTGACGCTATCAGATTGTAATATTTTTGAATTCCATTAATACAAAGAGGCACTTTTATAGGATTCTTGCGTGTATTCACTGGTGATGTTTTTCTCTCTAAGTTGAATGTTATTCTCTCTTTGTTATCATACTGTTTTCTAAAACTAATATTTAGGAGTAACGAACGTGACAAGATTTATCTCGTATACCCTATTTTTGACTCAAAAGATTTTCGTGTTTTTCTTCTGGTTATTTCAATAAAGAAATTCTTAACTGCTTCTTTGCTGAAATGATCTTTCTTGTCTTTTCTACTGTCCATCATATATGCTATTGAAGAATCCAGTGATTATATTTTCTCGCCCTGTGAAAGGTTTTCTTTGTTTTTCTGGTTTAGATCTCAATTTTTAAGAAACAGACCCCATAGCCCAATGGATGTGTAGACTGTCTCAACCAGCTCAATCAACACTACATCAACAAAAACCAACTCATTTGTTTACCTAGCCTAATATTTTGAAATTCGAAACATATCTAAATCATATAGAGAGATCCCTCTTTGAAGTTGGAAGGGATAGATCCCAGCTTCAAAAGTGGTTGGATAAAGTTACCTTTGTAGATTTCTTCTTTCGTCAACCTCTAGGAAATTTACAGAGCGTTAACACCCCACTCCGGTGATATCGAATCTCCCAGTGCTTCAGCTGCACCTAATACTTCATATGTAAGTACACCATCCATACATCAACCTCATGTCGAATTTTCACCTTCTTCACCCATTAAGTCTCCTTCCCTTTCTCCTTCTTCGCCTAGTGAAATCTCTAAAGCAAGTAGCCAGGTTGATAAGAAGAAGAAGAAACGGAAAGAGAAGATGAAGAAGAACCATAAAAGGACCAAACCTCCAACCATATCAAATATTGGATCCAAGCAACTAGCTACTATTAATCGTACTAGGATTTTTGATGAGGTCGACAAGATTAAAATGAAGAATCTGAAACCCAAATTCCCTTGCAGTCTTTGTAAGGGTGACCACTTTCTGAGGGATTTCCCTAGTCTTCCCAAGGTATTATAAATTTGGTCCTCTACGTCATCGGCCCTTGATGTACATGTTGGTGATGCCCCATCAACTAGTGAGGTTAAGGTTGGTAAGAAGAAGACAACTGTCAAATTTCCTTGTATGTTATGCGAAGGTGATCATTATTCTCACCTTTGTCCTCATATAGACGAGACTTCTTCTCTTTTGGAAAAGATTCAACTCCCAACTGGTTATCGTAATATTTCCCCCAACCCATCGTTAGTTGATGGAATGGTCAATCCAGTTCCATCCCTGGTCAGTCTAGTTGATCAGGTGGTCAATCTAGTTTCATCCTCGGTTGAACCACTAACCAAAGTAGCTGATCCAGTTTTGTCATCGATCAGCCCCACTTTTCATCTGAAAAGTGAAACTCAAGTGGTTGCTCTGGTCCCTTCATCGGTCATTCTAGTTGATCATGTCGTCAATCTGGTCACGTCCTTAGTTGAACCAGTTGACAAAGTGGTTGATTTGATCCCATCTTCGGTCGATCCCGCTCTCCCGTTAGAGAGTGCAACCCAAGCGGTCGATCTGTTTCTACCTATCTACCCCATTCTCCCCTTGGAGAATAAAACCCAAGTGGTCGATTTGACGTCATTATTCATCAATCCTACTCTCTCGCTAGAGAGTAAACTCGATTATGCCCATGTTTTTCTCGTTGATATAGAATCTACCATGTTGGGGGGTATTCCTCCTTCTCAAGCGAAACCCCCTCCAAGTAATGAGACCATCCCTTTTGATTGGGGTGTGCTAACTGGACCTCGTCTTCCCTCTCACATTCCTTTCAAGATTACAGTACAGGTTTGTGGTCGAGACATTCCTCATGCATTGATAGATGAAGGTTCGTCCATTAGTATTTTTTCCTCTATTGCTTGGAAAGATTTGGGTTATCCTCAGCTTGTGCCAGTTACCCAGACTCTGTTCACTTTTAACAGAAGATCCAATCACCCTTTAGGATTCCTTCCTCAGTTTCTTGTAACTTTGGGAGGCAAAACGGTCTTTGTTGATGTTATGGTATTCCAGGACCCCTTGGATTTCGATTTACTCCTTGGGTGAGATTATGTATACTCTGTGAAATCTATTGTGTCCACTCATTTTCATGTGATATATTTCCCGCACGATGGAAGAATGGTGAATTTTGATCAAATTTTGTTTGTTGGCCCTGACTTGACCATCAACCCAATGACCTCCCTAAACGGGTCTTATATGCAGTCGGTATCACCCCTGCCACATGTCAATTATGTGGCATTGTCTCCCATGACTTTAACTTCTGATGACTTGGATCTGGTAGTTGACATGGTGATCTCTTCAGTAGGGATATTGGAGCCTGATTACCCCTATCACGGACCTCAACATGTGTTCCTTCCAGAGTGTTTTTCTTCCATCCAGTGAAGATTTCTTGGAAGCGATGACCGAGTTTTATCCCTTGACATGGTGTTTGTCCTCTTGGGAGCCATGATCAAGTGAAGTTATGAGCATAGTTTCTCTTCTCTATGGCAAGCTCGTTAAAAAAAGAAATAGAAGCTACGAGCATAGTTTCGCTTCTTTGTGGAAATCTCATTAAAAAATGAAACAGAGGTCACGAGCATAGTTTTCCTCTCTGTAGCAAGCTCATTAAAAAATGAACAGAAATCTGGGGACTGAACCCAGAGCCTTGAGCATAGTTATTTTCCTGTGTCAAGCTACTTTAAAAAATGAAATAGTCACCTCTCATACCAAGTCGAGTCTTTCGTTAGGTCTCGTATTTGAACCTTCATTTCAATCACCCTTATCCTGTTTCTCCATCTAGTACAAAAATTGGTGACAACCTCAAAGTCAATGAATGGATTGAAGCTTGGGGGGCATGTCTCCAGCCTTTGATTATCATTCTGGAGTTAAGCCGCTAGCTTTTCAAGCTGGGGGCAGAGTACCAACCATCTAGGGGTATCCCTAATCTTTGGAAATTACCTTGGGAATTTACAAGCATTGTTTAATTTTGTTTCAAGCTTGTGTAAAAATGAAACCAATACTGAGCATGGTCTTAGTAAACTTTTATCTCTTTTTTGGACTCGTAAAGGTTATATGAAAAAGGAACCCCCTGGAGTCTCCTTTAAGATCTTTTCAGACTCTCTAAACATGAAAATATTGTCTAGTGATCACCAGTCACTCTTACGGTCGCCCTTGAATACGACACTTTGTCTTTGCATACATTTTAATCTGCTAAACCTCTGCACTGAACGAATCCTCTAAGTTTCTTTACTCCTTTGTGTTACCCGACTAAAGTCACGGTATCCATTGTATCATCATGTTTTGGTCCATGTCATGTTTTTGTTTTTGTGCCTCAGTGTTCAAGGGAAGTATCTTCCTCAAGAATCAACCATCACAAATATCCTATTTCAATACCCGTGTCAGTCCATGTTCATTTGATCTACCAATTTACATCTCTGTGTCAATTTCATCTCTTTGATGGGGGATACATCAAGGCCCTCCTATGAAGAGTCTGTTCCTGTCGACTTCATCACATTATCCGGGAATTAGACTTAAAAACCAGTTAGTACCTTGGGACCTGCATGCCTCAATGGTAGGCCTCCTCGCTTCTGACAGTGGGTTTACATCATTGACCTCTGATCAGATGATTCCATGGATTTTTGACTTCAACTCATTTATTCAAATTCGCTGGAATGTACTAGGGTACCTTGGGAATCATTGACATCAATGGTGATTTACCTCGCACTTGTTAACGGTTTACCTCATCGACCGGTAATCAAGTGATTCCTGCCATGTTCGACATCAAGACATCTATTCGCATGGTTAGATTCGTACTACATTGGTATCAGTAAGAAGACCCTGGGTCGAGTAATCACTATGATATGTACTTTACCCAGGTTGTGATGAATTTTCTTTTAAATATTGACACATATATTGTCACATAGATCCACGTTGTATTGGTCCATGGCTATGTCTTGTCATCTCGTAGATCCACTGTGTATTTTTCATGGCTACGATCAATTCATGTCATGGAAGTATATATCCACATTGTATCTTGGGTGGCTATACCTTTTTGTTAATACAATTATGGATCCGTTGTTTATTTTATGGTGGCCATACCTTGTAAGTCTTCATCACCCAAGCATACGTATGCCTATATTGGGTTTGAAACATATCATAACATTTGTCTGATGGTTGTATGTAGCTTCTACCAAGTTCTCTAAGTCCATACCCTTGCTTGAAAAAGTCTACAAAGTACTTCAGTCATCAGTTTCTGTCTTCTAACTTCGCACTTTGGGGGGCAATCTGTTACACATCAAAATTACTCACTTCAATGATGACCTATTGTCGTCATTACAAGTGTCGCAAGTGTCTCATTTTATCCATAAGTGTCACAAGTGTCGCAAACATCATACAGTCACATGATAAAGAGTGAGTAATAGTACAAGGACACTTCAAAGACTGGTTTAAGAAAGAAAAGTCACATGATAAAGAGTACAAAGCTTTTACCATGAAAAAAACCACTTAAAAATCAATTTTGAAGGGCAGCGTTCCCCTACCCACTGTCAGGGAGTGCCAGTGCTCCTTTCCCTCCTTTGGGGGAGCGTTGCAACACTTTGTGTCCCATTCTAGAGGAGCGCTTGGTTGTTTGAGGAAATCTTGGGTTGTTGAGGAAAATCGGGGAAAAATCCCCCTCATCTTTGGAGTTGGTTGGATTTGAATATAAGGTCAAGGCTAGATCTTAGGGACGATCCACAAATGATGGAGAAGGATCCTCAACCTATCCCAAGAATATATAAGGTGGTTGGGTCTCTCCAAGCTTATATAAGGAGGCCTTCTCATGGTGAAAGAAAGGATGGAGTTTTTAGAGATACCAAACTTATGATCTCATGAGAAGCGGTATTGTAGGAGGACATTGAAGGCATCAAACTTATGATCTCATAAGGGAGATAATTAGTGAAGCATGGTCATTTTCTTTGTGGATAATTTGAGAAAGGGGTTGGACAAGGAGAGCTTAGTAAGGCTATTGCATATGCATCAAAGGTCTGTAAGTATCTCTATTGAGTTCTCATTAATACATGTGGTTGGCCTATTTCCTTCAAGATTGTATATGCCTACATGAACTTGTCTTTAATGGATAGATCTAGTTTCAAACTAATCGTAGTAGAATAGGAAGCATACCTTGTCTTTGATTGGATTGCAGGACCTGTTGAAGAGCTTGTGAATCGGAGCTCAACTTGGAATTGGGTGAGGACAAACATCGTAAAAAGTTACATCTTCTTCCTCTTATCTATAGATTAATTTAGCTAGGTCTAAAGGGATGTCAGTGACCAAAGTTAGCACCTTTATGTCTTGGTTATAGGGGTCTAGATCCAAGAGGAAGTTCACCTGTCCGCAGGGGGATTGTCCTGTAACACAAAGTGCCAAACTAAAACTAGTCTCCCTAAGTTGGATGAAGAAGATTCCATATGGTTGATCCACAAGCAGTATTGGCCCAGAGAGAGTGTTGTCTCCATTAGCGCACCATCTAGGAAGTGATAGTCCAATGGAAAGATACACCTTTAGAAGATGCCACCTAGGAGCTGACCACCATTCTACAACAATTCCCTCATCTGAAGCCTTGAGGACGAGATTGTTCTTCAACGGGGAGGGCATGTTAGGGACCTAACCTCCCTAATCCCTCATGTAGGTAGAGTAATGTAATTCCATGTAATAAAGGCCAATATTAATAAGGCCTAGCAATAAGGAAGAATAAGTCAAATGTAAGAAGACCTAATAGAAGCTTTCGCTTCTAGAAGGATCTTCCTCTAGATTGTTCTTTGGATAGGTAGAGTATAAATAGAAGTAGATGGTATGAGAAATCTAGTCTTGGATATTATTGTAATAGAGCTCTGCTCTGCTGGAGGTTGACCCCTTGAAGAGGAAAGTGAACATTGCTATCAGTAATCAAATTGCTCTTTTTGGTTTTATTCTGGTGTTATTCTGGTATTATTCTGGTATTTTTTTTATTATAACATTGCTTCTCTACCATTTCTAGCTAAAATATTTTTTCTCTACATACTATTTTATATCTAGAATACTACAAAGATGGGTTGTTCAGGTCTTACTATAGATGAGAATATCATCAAAGAAAACTAAGACAAAAGTATGGAGAAAAGGATGAAAGACATGATTCATGAGGCTTTGGAAAGTAAAGCGAGCATTACACAAGAAAAAGGACATGACCAAGAAATCATAGTGGCCCTCATGAGTTTGAAATACAGTCTTAGGAATGTCTGCCTCTTTCATACGTATCTGGTGTTAGACAGAATGAAGATCAAGCTTAGTAAAGAACTAAGAACCACTTAATTCATCCAAGAGATCATAAATGACAGGAATGGGAAATTTGTCTTTGATGGTGAGTTTTTTGAGGGCACAAAACTTAGGACACATGTGCCAAGATCCTTCTTTATTAAGTATCATGACCATAGGAGAAGAATAAGGGCTATTACTAGGATGGATAACGCCTACGATGAACAATTATAGAAATTTTTTCTCAATTTCATTTTTGTGGGCAAATGGATGACAATAAGGATGAAAATTGGGAGGAAGGATGTCGGGGATGAGGGGAATGGAATGATCATGAACACCATGGGAAGGAGGAATTCCCTGGGGAGTGGAAAAAATAGCTTGATGTCTAGTGAGGATGAATTGGAGGTTAGGAGGCACATAGGGTGTCCCAGTGGCATGAATCGAATGGAGTTGTGCAATAATGTTGAAATGACCTTTTTTGAGGAGCTTTTCCATGCAATGGGAACCGTTGATCTTAGGGGAACCTATTGTGATGCCTTGGAACTTATGATGTTGGCCCCCTTGGTTGAATTGCATGGTTAATTCCTTAAAATCCATGAGAATGGGGCCAAATTCCTTAGCCATTCGGCACCCAACACAATGTCACAACCACCCATGTCGATAGCAAACATAGGATATTTCATGTGGTACTAACCAATTTGGAGACACATTTTCACAGTGCCCCCCACATTTCATGCACCCACCATTGGAAATCATGATTTGAAAGTTATTAACTGCTCGGATACAACAATCAATTTCTTGGGAAATGTGCTGATGAATAAAACTATGGGTTCTTCCACTATCAATGAAGATGATGACCTTCTGATGCTTAATGTAACCAATTATCTTGAGGGTTTGGGGAGCAGAAAAGCCAGTGAGAGCATTTAGGGAAATGATTGGTTCAACTTCTGGAGATTCAGAAGGTGGAGTCATGTCAGTGGGTTCAGGTGATTCAGCCATAGGGGGAGCCTTGACATCTTCTTCAGAAACATCCTCAGAGATGACCATAAAAATATTTTGTTCCTTAAACTTGTGAACAAGAAAATATTTTTCATCACAATTATAACAAAGGCTCTTGAGTTGGCACTCACCCATTTGTGCCCGGGTCAATTTCTAGATCTTGAGTGGAGTGTCTTAGCACTAGAAGTCACCTTCAGATTGCATGGAAGGTAAGCCTAGTACCCATCAGGGTATATGTGAATGTAAGAGTGTTTTAAAGGGTCAAATGGAAAAGACTCGAAATGATAATGTTCCAACTCATAAGCAGGGCTAGCAATGCACCAGCAATCAAGGTCTTGGCTAACTTCAATCAGTAGTTTGAGAGTATATATGAATAGAGGAAAGATTTGAGTGAGAGGAGTGTAGGGACTGTCACAAACATCAGGTCTACAAAAGTCTAAGGAAGAAATTTTCTAATCACAAGATCTTCTTGATATCAGAAACTAAGGAAGTTAAATAAACATCATGATAATATAATGATCAAACATCCACCATAACATCAGCACAATTATTCATGTGAATCATTCAAATCATGAACATTTAGCATCAGAAAGAAAATAGAATGAAAGAGAAGATGATTTCTATTAGTCAAAAATTCTTAATTCCAGTACATAGCCAGATCACAGTCACTTCATCAAAATATTACAGTCTAAGGGAGCCTTGCTCAACCATCTGAACCTACTAAAGCAATTGATATATCTATTTATAACGAAAGGGAGGCAACAACTGGAGGTACGAGCTGGACTCCTTCCCTTAAAAAAATCCAAACATTTATTTTATTTAACAACTTATCTAACCACCTATGCTATAAAACAGGAAAATGTTGGTGACTAATCCAACTGAACTTCAAACCGATTTGATTCTCTTTGTTGTGCAGCTCTTTGTTTGCCATGTGTCTCTAAAATCATGTGGTTGTCTTCATGATGCCAGTTGCCTTCTCCATCATCAATCTATCCCGAAGCTGTTAGTTTGGTCCTCCTAGATCCCTGGTGTTTGTTGGCAGCTTCCCTGGGTAGAAATTCTTGGTAGCACACTACTAGGAGAAACGGTAGCGCCTATAGGTAGCACCATTGTGTTGCATATGTGTGCTAGATTTTTCTCTCTGTCAAATATTCGGCAGCGCCTATGTGTAGTGCCACTATGTTGCATATCTGTACAGACTCTACTCTCTGCTAAATATTAGGTAGCGCAGTAAGGTAGCGGCCTACGACCATGGAGAGGGATCTGACAGGGAGGGCGATGGCACCAACAATGTGAAGGTGCGATGAAGGGTGATAAGGTGGAAGCACCAGGTGGTGAAGAGATGGAGGTTATGGCACTAGACGGGAAGTGTCATAGGGATATGGATAGGACTCAGGTGGAGTGGCACGGGGGTCAGAAAGGTTGGCGGAGGGGGGAGAGGACGTGGAAGGCAGAGGACACAAGTGGTGGAAAGATATTGGTTAGGGAGGAGAACACGTAGCTATGACAGGGTGACCTAGAGGAGGATGGACAAGCATCGGACTAAAAGGGAGAAGAAGGGGAAAGGGTCATGACATGGAGGAAAGCAGAAGACAGGTGGAGGACACATGTCACCAGGAGGTGAGGGCGGTAAGCGGAGGAGGAAGTGGTAAGGGGTTTAAGGGGGGGGCTCATGCAAAACTGCCTCATTCCAGAACCCCCCCCCCTAATTAAAGACAAAAAGGCGAGGGGGGTCCGGAATGAGACCTCAGCCACAGATATGGGCACTTTAATCGAGTTGTTCAGACTTGTGTGGTATCATTCCAGACCCCCCCCCCCAATTAAAGGCAGAATGGCAAGGGGGGTCCGGAATCGAACCCTGACCATTGATCTAGGTGCGCAAATCCTGGCCACCTGAATCAGCCTGCTACTTAGTAGAATGTGCAATTTGCGCTCAAACTTAGGATAAGTGGGTTTTGACCCACTTCTTGCTATCTTGGGCCCTTCCTTCTATATGAACTTGGTGCTAGGAACATGGGCCTAACACCCGCGGGGTCTTAAAATTTCGCATTTTGGGGTTTCCTAATGTAATGGAGGAGAGACCCCTTGTCTTTTGAAATCCCGATAGCCGAAACCATGACGGTGCTTAATCACGCGCTATATGTCCCTTGGATGGATGGTTCAGCTTACTTCGGCGCTTTCACTTTGACTATGCCGAAAGTCCCCATCTTCGGCTCAGATCTTGCACCGCATGTATTTCCTGATGGTGAGATCTTTCCTTGATCAATGGTCCTGACTGCTATGGGACTTCTCACACCAAGCATCCCCGATGGATCTCTTCCTCATTTTCCCGATGACTAGAATCGCAAAACGACTCAAGCACTGCCACCTTCTTTAGGTTCTGCCTTTCCATAGGACCCTGGGCTATGACCATGGGCCAAGCTCACAGGGCTTCAAATTTCGCATTTCAGGGTTTTGAAACCCAAGGGAGAAACTTGTCCTCCCAACGTGCGATCCTCGAAAGGCCGACTCCCAAAACGTCGACTAGCTGCCACCTGTCCCTGCAAGATCGGACGGCCATGATCATTTCGACGATATGGGTGCTATCTCTTGTGCTAAACCTTGCACAGCTCCATTGATCACAATTACTCGTCGACCATTGATTTGCTCCATCGATGGATCCTCATCGTTGAAAACAAAAATGCCCGCTCGCTTGATTTTAAGCCCGAAATGGACTTTTTCATGCTAGGCTTGGTGCTCATGGCTGCGAACTTGGAATAAAACACATTTGATGGGTTTTTAAATCCCATTTCTTCACATTTTATACCAAGGTCCCGAAACTAGAGAGAAACACCCCCCTTGCAAGAATTGGTGATAACAGAGTGGAAGGAGGAGTAGGAGTGACTGTTTTAGGGCGAGGAATAAAGGAGGATTTTTTTGGTTTGAGAAGAGACAACCTGTTTTATTTCCTTAGCTCTTTTAGTATCTTCCACCCAACTTTGAGGGTGTGCCATTAGGACATGGGAATGGATCTCATCCTTGAGGCCATTGATAAATAAGTCTCAGAAAAAATCATCAAACATGCCCTCTATGCGGAAAGACAATAGCTTAAAAGCAGCTATAAATTCTTCCACTGTGCCATATTGTTTCAACTTTGTCAAACGACCTAAATGGTGGGTGTCAGTTTCAAAGCATTCATAAAATTCTACAAAAAATTGTGTCCAAGCCACATACCCTTGGCAGGCATTTTTTT
>ML802131.1:217181-232308 GCA_009831015.1 Picea engelmannii | reverse complement strand
TTAGTCGAACTCTCGGCCATGCATGGCGGAGAGTTTCAGTTAACTGACAAAAAGCCCCGAGTCTCGACGGAAACTTCCCTGATTTTTTGCATTGTTAGGTACTCGCGGGCTGTTTTAGGCTAGCCCACGAATACCCGCGTGCAATAAGAGGACAGCAGGCGGATGCCCGCGCCCAGTGAGAAGTTAGGGCGCGGGTTGCTTGTTTTGAGTGGTTTTTTGAGGAGTTACTCAGCATGGCTTTGGCTAGGAAGAGGCATGAGTTGGCCTGATGCCAGGTAAACCTGTATGGTGCATTTTAGGGTTATAACAATAACGTACAAAGAGAAATGGTGTTCCATTTGAGTCACCCAGCTTGTGGGATCTGAGGCATAAAATTTGTTCACCTCCACACAAGGGGGATGCAGGTCCTGTTGAAAGTGGTGGGGAAGAAAAGAGGTGGACTAGGAGGACTCATGACCTTCAGGGTTATAAGGTGTGGAAGAAGATAAAGTATCTGGGGTATGCTTAAACAAGGCGGTCAAATTGTTCACTGCTTCTTGGCATTGATAACACATGGTGGTCAATTGAGTGATGAATGTGGGAAGTGATTCGAGCAGAGAAATATTGGAGTTGAGGTTACCAATACTAGAAGTAATGGAAGAAATATCAATCTGGGTTTGGTCATGATATTTGTCCAAGGCGATAAGACGTTGTTCCCTATCTTGGATGCAAGTGTGGGCCATGGGGATGGGACAGGGGGGGAAGTGGGACCACACAGAAATGGGTTACTAGGGAATGGTACCACTATGATCGGTGCAAAGAGAGGCATTCAATGGGATAGATGCCAAATAGGGGTGTCAAGAAGGGGTTAGATCCATTGGAAAAAAAATTGTTGAGAAATGATAGGTGTGACTGTGGTCAAGGCGAAGAGAGGAATCCAATGGGATAGGTCTCAAATAATGGTGCCAGTAGGATCCAGACTTGTTTTTTACTCCTACAGATTTATACTCTAATCTGAATAATACTGGAGCGATGAAATGGCCAAATGCTTAACAGGAAGAAATGTGTAGAAATTTCGCAACCAAAATGCACGAGGCACAGTTGCACGACAATAGATCTTGTTTGTTCTGTTTTTGTTTCCGTCCCAAGGGTTAGGGTATTTAGGGTTTCTAGAGACAAGGTTTTTCCCTGTACTATATCTCTCTGATATACGTGCGGGGTCCAACAGTGGTAGTTGGCCCAATATCTCAGGGCACCAACTAAGGAGGCTAGACCGTGCCCTTTTTCGTACTACCCAACTACCCAGGTAATAGAGAGTATCTTCCCAAGTGTTGTTCTCGATGGAACCATAGCATTCAATCGGTCAATTGGTTTATCTATGGAGGGCTTCAGGATATCTAGGTTGATCCATATATAGGGGTGTTTTTATGCGCTATCACTCGAAGGGGTACCAACATGGGTTACAAGGGTGGCCAAAAATGTGCACTTAAGTACCACTTGTATTTCCTGCGTGTATGCTTCCCCGACCGCATATTTATGCATTGAATGACTATTGATCTGTTCCCTTTATCTATCTACTCTTATTGTTCTGGAGGGATTTTGTTTCTCATTGACCATTACATATTAACCCCAGTTCATAACTAAGTAGATTCCCAACAAAATCCCTTAAAGACTATTGGCCCCTCTAGTAACCCAGAAGGAAACGCAGTACACAGAGTGCACTATGTAGTCTCACCTGAGATAGCTCTATGGGTGGCTACAATACTCAGGTGTTTGCAACCTGGGATTGAGTGAGATCTGTGTTTGTACATGGTAACCTTTATTCAGTCCATTTATCTAGTTATAATATTCATTCTATGCATGCATGTAAAATACCAAGTCTACTTAACTACTCATTCATTCAACATTCATCAACTAATAAGAAATAGAGATACATTTATTCAGTTGCATAACACAATGTTACCGTGGTTCACCTGCTCTTGGGCTACATCCACAAAGATCTGGCTCTTAGGATTTTATAGTTTAGAAATCTCCACGCCGCGCATGGTTACAATCTTAGTTCTTATTCTCTCCCATAGGCTCCTCGATCCCTGCGAGGCTGATTAGATCGCACCAGGCTCCTCAGCCTGTGATATAACCCTCAGGATCGAGTCACCCATGCCTTCTCTAGCTCATTAGCTTAATGACTCATATAGTTCTTACAGTTCTCTTCCTCACGGTGTCCTCCATTGTCTCTCTGTGTGTTTGTATATCCCTATGTATCTCTCCTTTTATATCTCCCCTTCTGTATATTCCCTTTATATCTCTCAAGTACCACTTATTTATACCTTCGGCTCACCAGAAATTATAATGTATTACAAAAACCCTAACCCTAGCATCGTTAGATCTTCCATGCATGCGCACATGTTGCTTTTCCTTCAAGCTGTCTTTTTCCTCTTGCATGATTCTCTCCCAAAAATAGCCTTTCTTTCTGATTTGGCATGCATCCAACAGGCCCTCAACACTGACATGTGGCTCATCCCGAGCCACCTAAACCTGGTGCACTCTATCGTTCTCTGTTGTGATCACCTGGAAATTCTTCATGAGCTTCATTTCTTGCGTTTGGGCCTACGTGGGTTTTTCCTTGAGTGTTTCCAATACCTGCACTACAATCTTGTCGATGACCATCCTTGCGCACTATACCTAAGTTTATGCCATGTTCTTATTTTCTTCTTCCGCCTGTGCAGTGACCTATGCTTCCCACTCCTAGAGCAGTTCCATTTGAGCCTGGCACTCCTTTTTTTGTGTCTAGGCAGCTATGAGTTCTGCCTGCAGTTTCTTCATATCCTGCACACCTTTGATGTGCTATGTGATCAGCATTGTCTTCTACCTCTACTTTAGGTCCTGGATAGTTTCTCTTACCCTTTCTTCTTCCTGATCCCACTGCTGGACTTATTGATCCTCTTCTAGCTTCATCCAAAGCTATGTTTCCTTCTCGAACAAGTCGGTCACCGCGTGAAATTGTCACTCTATCTCCTTTATCCATGTTGTTGCCTCCTTCTTCCTATGCTCCTTCACCTTTGGTGGAGTGGTAGGTATGAGCTACTCTTTGAGGTGCTCGATCTCCTGTCTGTATTGATCGATTGTCTGCACAATTTGATCAATCTTTTGTGTCACCCTGAGTTATTCCGTCTGCGTGCTCTTTAGGATTTTCTCATAGGCTATGGCCAATTCCTGCTCCAACCTATCTGCATGATCTTTTTCATCTTTAGTATCAAGCTTAGACTGTTCGAGTACCAATTCCATTAATGTGTCATGATTGTCCTTTGTCTGCTACAATTATGTTGTGTTTGTGCATGCGCATGACTGTACCTCTTGCACAATGTTAACTTGCAGTTTATACAAGGCCTTGGTTGGTATCTACATCATCACCAATTGTATTTGGGCCAAATCCTTCAGGGATGTCTGTCCCACGATTTCATCCATGTGCAGCATGTTGGGTGTGACGTGAAATGTCGAGCTCGAATGTGTTGTCATCTGGATCCTATCCTACTCACTTGATCTAGCTTCGCCTCCTATCTGTGATGTTGATGGGATTGTTCCTATGTTGTTGTCGGTCGTCTGTGCTTCTCTAAGTTGTTGGAGGAGTTATCGCATGTATGCCAACTCCTCTTCAATCATGTCCCTTTGTCATTGAGCATTGTCAAAATCCTCCACTATGCGATCCTGGACCATTTGGGCCACAAAGTCCACGTCGTCCTCCATGATCGTGTATTCTGGTGGCATTCTATGCGCCTTAGCTTTCTTGTGCACACCCCCCGTTTGTATGATTGGCCTCTTGGTTTGGCCTTGCTCCTATTGAGTAGCACTTGATGTGGTTCCCTCTGTTGTCTTAGTCTGTTTCTCCTGTACTTGTGATGCCTATGTATTGTTCTTCTTCCCTGCTTGGGTTCCTTTCTTGGATGCCCCCCCTTTATTCCATTGCACCTTGTTCTGACCCATCCTTGGCTTCTTGGGCACTGTTACTTCTTCGGCAAGTGTTTGTCCCTATCCTACCTCCTCCATTTCTGCGGGCATTTCTCGATTGAGGACTGGAATCCTCTAATCATCAATCCAATCATTGATGGCCATCTCTATGTCCGCCTCCTTGATTCAGTAGCGTAGTTGTAGCCATTGATTGTCGGGATCCTTCTGTGCTTGTATCCACATTGCATGTCTAGTTTCTTTGAAGTTGGCTATGCCCTGATACTATGTGATTGCTTCCAGTGTCACCCTCCAAGTGTTGGCGATGCTCTCCTGTAGGTCATTGTGATATCCTTCAAATATGGTTTCATTCACCATTCTATTCTTTGAGTCCGATGTAGACCCCAGTGATAGGTATCGCGTTGCGTGGAAAGGATTGGGTCTAGTGGAAAAAAATGAATACTTCTGCTCCTTCCATCCGATCAAGGCTATCAGGATGAGTAGCCATGAATAGTGAAATTATGTCCCCAGATCCTGCTCATCCTTCCAGTCGTCTAGGAACAGATTCAGCAAATAAGGGGCCCAGCTGAGTGTGGTGCCCTCCGCACACTGTGCTACAGCTACAACAACCTCGGCCAAGACTTCCTCCTTGCGACGTTTCCTGAGTAATTTGCATGCCATAATTTTTGTGTCCATTCTTGTTGTGGCATCACTAATATGCTTGATTATGATTCTGCATGACCCCCTTTTGGTACCATATTTCTTCTTCATTTCCTTGGCCAGTGCCTTCTCCTTTGTTTTGTCCTCGGGGAATTGCGCGGGGTCCTCCCCTCATGATGACATCCTTGTGATGTATGAAATAAGCTCTACGTCTATTGAGATGAGTTGTTCCAGTCACAGGTATTCACCATGGGTGACTACCATCAGTTGCTTGAAGCAGTTGTTTGCATATTGGCCCCTCCCAAAGTGCGGGATGTCCAACAGGCCTAGAATCTCATTTTTGGCCAGTGCGGCTACCCAATGGACTAGTTGGTTATTTGGTTCACCAAAGGGTCCTATACCCACAATATGTAGGTAAGATTTCTTGGCAAACTCTGGGAACTTGTCCGTGGCTATGACGTCATGGTCTAAGTACCTCAATTTCTCCATGTGGCCTAATATATTTCCTGCTATATGTACACCTTCCAGAATGCGCGGAAAAAAAATTGTTGTTGTGGCTTGCCTGCACGGTGACCTTGTGTTACCCATGATTTTGGTCATCATGATGGTGTATTGATGATGGTGTACTCAGGCTCCTCATAAGAAATTTCTCTTGAGAAAAATGACATTCATCTCTTCCAAAAAACTTACTTTTGAAGAGAGTTCACAGGTTGCTAGTATCCCAGGGTACGAGAATGACCCATTCTCGCAGGCTACCTTAAGCCAGGGTGCGAACTTCTCGCACTATGCTACATAGCTAGGGTGTGAACCTTCTCTAAATCTTGAAAAAAGATGAATTCTCGATGGTTCTAGAAGGGAATCTGCTAGAAGAATGGGTTGGCATTCGAATGGTTATCCTTGTACTGGATTCTCTGATATTGTGGGATCATTCTTATCTAAGTAACCATCTCATTCTCTCCTATATATTGATGGAATTCTCATGGAAAAGGTTAAGCAAGATTCATTAGAGAATTGGTGAAAGAATTGTGTGAAGGACTTAGCTTGAACAGGAGCTTGGAGACTCTAGCAAGTCTATCAAGAGGATTTTATCTTCTTCATGCAAGGATCAAGCAAGTGTGTGTGTTGGAGCCAAGAGCCACCGAAAGGAAGATTGCGACATCAAGGCGATCAAGTTGTAATCTTCTACTTTCGATTAATATGATACAGTGGCATGTCCCTTTCCCATAAAGTCATTTTCACTTTATTGTGTAATTCCTTGATCATACACATAAGTTGACGGTTGAATATATTTTACTATCTTCACTTTGGTCGGTTTGTGTTGTCTTGTTCTTGACCTCATGAGAGCACCGAAGCAAAGCGGGAGCAACAGAGACCCTAGGAAGCGATAAAAAGGTATGTTACTTGTTCATTCCCATTAGCTAATTCAATGGTCATAACTTAGGGAAAGATTCATGTCCTATTCTATTTTGTTCTAGATCCAGGTGGATCTAGGGAGATATGTTAGTGTCCGCACCTACCGATTAGTCCGTTAACAAAATTGGTGACTCAACTGGGGATATAACCCATTTTCTTTGTGGTTTTTTGTATTTTTCCTTGGCCATTTTATCTTGCCTTTCCTTTCTCCATTCATATCAATCTCTGAGTCTTCAGGATACTCTGATAGACCCTTTGGGTCCAGAGGCCTCTTCAAATTTTGTGTCTTTTTCCAAAAATTTGATTAGTTTCAAACATTCTCGCACTGCACTCCACAGTCACCTGCGAGAATCTATTGAGTTTGCACCCTGCTTTTAGGTTCAGTGGGAGGTTCTCGCACTCTGCTCAAAGCTCACCTACGAGAATCACCTATTCTCGCACTGTGTAATACTGCTAGCCTGCGAGCCTTCTTTTTCAAAATTTTGGATTTGAGTTTTTGCATCTTCAACTACCCAGATCAGTGTAGGTGCCTCAAAAGAGTTTCTTGGACCATTGATTGATGTTTTTCTTGTCTTTGTTTTTGTGCACGAACAGTCTTAGGATTTCAAAGGCTCTTCTTGTCACTTTTTCTTGACTTTCATTTCTTGACTTTTCTCGGCAAAGATATACTCTCTCATTTCGAAATCTGAGTGTGCTTGTTTGGTTAAGGACCGGTGATCAGTTGAAAGTTGAGCTTCTTTGTCTTTATCATTTGCTTATTCTTTGAAAGATCACTTTTCTTATGCAATTGAAAAGACTAGTTCGGTTCGCTTGTTATTTTTGTTTCCATTGAAAGATTGGTTTGGGTTTTTATCTATTGCTTGTTCATTAGTTTTTGGTTTTCTGAACTCTTACCATCATGGTGTAGGTCCTTTTTGAAAATTGAACAACGTTTTTCTTTCAAAAGCATTTTCATTTTCAAAAGTATTGAAAATCAATTGTTGAAATTATTGAAAAAGAAACAATAGAGAATTGTTATTGATGCGTGATTTGTTGCATTTGCATTTTAAAGGAAATTGTATCTTATAGTTCAAAGTTTGATTTGGAAAACTTCTCTTTCCCTCCCGTACATAGGATTCATTGAACGAAAATTGATATATTTCATTCTCATCCATGCATCGTTGGGTTAGAGTCTCATACAACATTAGTTTCATCTCCATTTCCTTTGAGTAACAACAACTCTTAATAACACTGCGCAGTTGTAAAATTTACCTAGTAACTCTTTTCTAGGGCTCTATTACACCAACATTTAGCTAGGCTAGCACTTTGGAGTAGGAAGAGAGATACACTCTCCAAAGCAAAAAACCCATAATAGCATCTTGTGTTAAGGAGTGTTAAATTCCATTTGCAACATCTTGTCCTGGGAAGCCCTTCTCACACAAGGGTCAAACACGAGGTCGCATTGATATTGACAGAGTTACTCACCCTCCTTTGTTGATATCAGTGTAGAGATTGCACGTATTACAGGGATCACTTGGAGGTATACCCAAAATGATGAGTGGAAGCCTTTTGAGTTGATTTCGGGCTAGATACCCTGCCCTTGCATGTGGATCGGACTGTCGACTGTCCCCTCAGGCTTTATTGTTGTCAGTGGTAACCTTAGTGGCCTATATTTCTAGGTTCTTACACAAGGTGACTGTGAAGGGGAAAGTCTTCATGGTACCTGGAATCGACGTTGGCCAAACTCACATGGGCTCCTTGGAGGGTATACCCACGATTATGTGTGGGAGCTTGCACCAGGGTGTAAGTCTGTTAAGCAGGTCATTAGCGTAACTTTTCCACCCTAGCCCAGCCCCTTCTCATCTCGTTGTTGTGACATTGGATTTCATCACCAACTAGTGGCTTCAGAATTAGAAGGTCTTGTTTTCTTGGTGTTTCTTCCTAGATTTGTTTACTAGCGCGTGTTGTTTGTTTACCAAAGTTGCCCATACGATTTTCTTCATGAAGTTTGTCACTCATTTACAATAGCTCGTCCACATAGTTCACGTAGAATGCAGGGTTTATCTCCAGAGCATCTAGAAGGTTCTCAACCCTTTCCTACAAGTTCACCTAAGGGATCTCCTCAGTAAAGTGAAGTCCCAGTCATCACCACGCCACAAGTGGAACGAACTGAATCTCTTGAACATTTCTAAATCACCAATACTCGAGAGGACTTTCGACTTCACCCAGATTCTGAGAGACCATTTATGCGACTGAATTCTTCCAGAGACTTAGTTGTTACGTCTTTTGGATCACTAGTTGGACCCTTTCTAGACATAGAAGGCCAAGATCTTTTTTGGTCTACAGGAGTTTTCCGACAGGACCTTTTTGGTCCAGGCTCACCTGTGATTTCCGAAATCAACCCACCTGTGATTTCCGAAATCTCTAGTCCAGAGATAGTATCATTTACTACCGCCTATCACTTTACTGTCCCTCTTGAAATGGCTCATCACACAGATACTACGAGTGTTCCAACCGAGTTTATTGCGGTTAGTCTCACTCCCATCAGCACACCGCGTACGCCCAACATCACTCCAATAGTACCACCTGGATACCGTGCATTGAATGATTCCATTCCCACTCCTACGCAAACCCCATCCGGCTCTCCTAGTGGTCCTTCTTCTTCTGGGCACTCTCTTCCCGGTTTTATTCTGACACTCCCTCAATTTCCTTTTGGAAGACCTTCCTCCTCTTCTACTGGCATTCTTAATCCTAGTGGCACTATTTCGTCATTCGCACCAAATTACCAGATTCCCGTTGGTGGACAATTTCACCAATGTGGCATGACTCAACCCCCTCTCAGCGGGCAATTTCCTCTTGGAACACAAATCCCAATTGGAACACAACCCCCAATTGGAACACCACCTTCGATAGGAGGACCGACCCCACCTTATGGAAAACACATACCTTCGTCCTTGGCCCAGTATTGGAATCAGTTGATACAACATCGTCCTCAATCGACTGGGGGGCAGCAGTTTCCAGCTGCATCTGTGATACCCCCTAGTATGGGCCAACCATATTCGGGTAGATTCAATCTCATTTGGGGGCCGAATGCTCAAACTCAAGTCCCTGTTCTAGGGTACAATCCTATGAGCTACTATCCTCTCCAACCACCACCGAATCTGCCTAGGTCTTCACATTATATGCAGACTGCTTATGGTCCTACTGGTTTGTCGATGGGGCTTCCTCCCCAAAGCCACCAGTAGCCGCAGGTGAATCGATAGTAACCCTTCATAGCCACTTTGTATCTTCCGAATTTGTCAAGGATTTTAAATGATCCAATTCGTCACTCTCCCCAATGGCTTGCTATACCAGCCAGGCTACCATCGGACATTCCTAAATTCAATGGCAAAGCGGGAGAGAACCCAAACAATCACATTATGACTTTTCACCTATGGTGTTCATCCAACTCGTTGATGGATGACTCTATTTGTTTACGTCTTTTTCAACAAACCCTTACAGGTTCTGCTGCGAAGTGGTATATAGAATTGCCACGAGGTTTCTTCTCTAACTTCAACACCCTAGCTATGGCTTTCCTCACACACTACCAGTTACCGATTTGTTATGACATGGGGACCGAGAATTTGAATTCTTTCAAACAAAACAAAGCCACTCATATATCTGATCACATTCATGAGTGGCGACGGAGACGACGTCTCATTAAACTTGAACTCCCCGATCAGTTGCTGGCAGAATGGTTTACAAAATCATTTGTGAATGACATCGGTCATGAAATTGCCATGGGTGGAGTAGTCATGAAAGAGCAGGCCATAATTCATGCTCAATACCTTGACCTCTTTTAATCACAAACGGATACCCTTTACGATTTACTACCTGACTTACCTCATCCTTCCACTTCCGCCACTTCAACTACTCCAGCTGCTTTGCATGCAGCCGATGGTGTGATTGGCACTTTCCAGGCCCAACCACATTCTACCTCAAGCACAAACCCCAAACCTACTTCTTCTAATGTTCAAAATGCTCCGTCTCCTGCCCCTCCCACCAGCAATACTTCTGAGTTAAATGCAGTTCAATCTACCCCAGTCGGTAACAACAAATCCAAAAAGGGAAGGGGTAAGAATAAGGAGGACAAAAATACTTCTCAAGCAGAGTGAACCAAAACTACACCTGTTGACGATCGGAATAAGCACAAACCTCGATACCCTTGTCTTATCTGTGGTGATGATCACTACATGAAGGATTGTCCACGACGATCCGAGGTCACTAAGTTCCTTCAAGGAGCTCCAAAACCACCTGTTCCAGCTGTTTTGTCCCATGCCTTCAAGTCTCAACAACAGGCTCAGTTGGTCATTCATGACCAACCCTCATCTTCTACTACATCCTATGTATTGATGTGTACTGGTGATTCAAGGTAGAGCGACGTTGCACTCACTACTTGAGCCAAAGATTATTCTCCCTCTAAAGAGAAGGTTGATGATCTACCTCCTTCCTTGGTACAACCTTCTCCCGCGACTCCACCTACCAACGGTCCTCTTCATCTCGAATGACCGAGCCTCAACACATTTCTTCGACCCCCCCCAAAAGGTGTCATTCAGAAATCGGATTTCAATCCTCATGCTCGTGCTACCCAGAACTACAACATTTTTGAAGATCTGGCCCAAGCACCTTCTGCGATGTCATCCATTGAAGTCCTTCAAAGTTGTCCTACGCAACGGAAGGCACTTTTGAAAGCTATCAGTGGAATCGATCCGACGGATATGAATTTAATAATTTTTGACTTGGAAGATCACATTCCAAGGTTACCCTCTCAACTTGCATTCCAGATCCAAGTGATTGTCTCTGATAAAAACATTTTCCGAACCGTTATCGACGAGGGTGCCTCGACGTGTGTCATGTCTCTTGCTTGCTGGAAAGTCATTGGCTCTCCTTCTTTGAATGAATCCTAGAACACTCTTAAATCCTTCAATGGATCTGGTTTTAAGCCCTACGATGTCCTTCCTTCATTGCCCATCACGTTAGAAGGCAAAACAGTCCAATTCGAAGTGGAAGTCTTTGACACTCCCCTTGATTATAATATTTTTCTTGGCCGCAGTTGGATCGATTCCATGCACGCAGTTGTGTCGACCCTTTTCCATGTGGTACATTTCCCACATCAAGGAAAGGTCGTGACCGTCGACCAACTAGCCTTCTTTAATTCCGATACCCGTACTGGCAACGTACCGTTCATCGCTAAAACCCCACCGGGTTATGAGAACATCAGTGTAGGACTTCTAAAAGACTCTTCGTTAATGGGTACTTTCCCCATTCCACTGCCCGATGTTCCACGCTCGTCTGTTGCTTCAATCAACATGATCTCCACCTCGATTCATGAACTTCCTGCGTCTCACGACCCCTGGATAGTACCTGACCCTAGAGATCATCTTCGTTACGATGACAAAATGTCATTAAGTCCGGTCGACTCCGCCTATCAGGCCATTCAATCGGCAACTCCTTCTACCCCCTCTCTTGGTGATTTGTCTCCCGATCCTTTTCATGTCATTTTTTCCACGGACGAGATGATCATGTCTATCATGGAATACACCCCTTGGGCTGATGGACATCATCATTCCATCCTCTTTCTGGAGAAACATACCATTGAGAACTATCAAGGGATCTCGACCCCGTCGACCGTTGTCATCATCTCAACCATTCCCGAGTCCACAAATGATGTGTTTTATGAAGGGAACTTAAGCAATATCTCACCCACTATTCCCCTCGACATATCCGTCAAACCTAAAATTGTCAAAAATGTTCATATCGGAGCTTCGTGTTCTTCTGATGAAATCGTCACCTACACATCCATTTTCAAAGAGTTTCGTGACATCTTCACCTGGAGCTACGAAGAAATGTTGGGCATCGACCCTGAGATTGTGATACATGAGATCAAGACATACCCCGACGCTAAACCCGTCCGGCAACGCCTTCGTCCAGTTCACCCACGTAAAGCAGCTACCATCAATATCGAAGTCGAGAAACTTCTTAAAGCAAACTTTATTTATCCGGTGGCTCTCACAGACTGGGTTTCCAATCTTGTCCTGATCGACAAGAAACAAGGCACAATTCATGTATTCGTTGATTATAGGGATATCAACAAAGCTTGTCCCAAAGACAACTTTCCTACCCCCTTCATCGATCAAATTGTCGACGATTGCGCCGGAAGTGAAATCTTCTCCCTAATGGATGGTTTCTCTGGGTATAATCAAATCAACATTGTTCTCGAGGATCAACATAAGACCGCTTTTATTTGTCATTGGGGTACTTTTGCCTATCAGAAACTCCCTTTTGGTCTCAAGAACGTTGGCGCAACTTTTCAACGCGCTATGTCTTATTCTTTCCATGTTATCAAGCACATCGTCCAACCATTCTGGATGATTTACCCGCTTACTCAATGCGCCGAGTCGATCACCCAACCCACCTCTGAGCCATTTTTGTCTGTTTTCGGTTCTACCGTATACATTTGAATCCTCATAAGTGTGTTTTCTGCGTGGAATCTGACCGACTTCTAGGTTTTATCGTTTCGCGTCAAGGGATCCAGGTGGATCCTTTAAAGGTTGAGGCGATTCTTAATCTCCCTCCTCCTTCTACACTTCGTCAGTTACAAATTTTATAGGGGAAAGAAAAATTTCTTCGTCGTTTTATCCCAAATTATGCCGAGATAACTCATGGATTTATGTGGCTCTTAAAAAAGGGTTCAGAGTTCGTCTGGGATTCCATCGGCAACAATTCTTTCGAAGATTTGAAATTGTCCCTAACGCGTGCTCCACTTCTCTTTCCCCCCGATTACAGTCGCGATTATTTCCTCTACCTTGCTGCCTCAGATTACACCATTTGTTGGACACACCTACCACACTTAGAGGGGGGGTGAATGAGTGTGGGGATCTTTTTCCCAAAACTTCCCTCTTGCACAAAAACTCATCAATTAGCATTGAACATTTATTCATTACCCATTGTTTTCATTTATAACCAATTATATGTGAGCACATATCAACAACATATATCAGCAATATATCATCAACAAGTCATCACCACAATGAACACAAAGAACACAAGATGTATGTACAATTTTCCTTTTATTACGAACTACAATCCTTGGGGTTTATCAGCAACAACTGAATAGAGTACAAATCTACAAGAGCACCAGCTATATATGAAGACTCATCTTGCATTCTCAGCACCAACTGATATGAGGCAACAATCCTCAACAGATATCAATCTGTACCATAAACAAGAGCATCAACCATGCACCAACCTGTGCCAAACAACCTGTAATCAACATGTACCATAAACAAGTGCATCCAACGATGTACCAAGTATATACCAATCATTTTTCAACTACTCATCAATAATGACTCATCAATATGTACCAACATCATCAACTATACACCTCATGTATGTGCCAACTCATCAACTGTTTGTCTCAACCATGACTAGTTTTGGATTAGTTAACAACCCTAACTTGAAATAATAATAACTTTGTACCTGTACTGAATAAAGATCTGAAACTGATACACAATGTTCTTCAGTGTGTTTTATACAATTCCTCCAAGTGGAACTACTTGGAACCTTTCATAAAAGGAGTTATAGAAAAAATGGCATACCTTGCTGAATTCTGGCTTATTCTAGAGAGCGACCTTGTAGAGCGTGCCCCGCACAAAATATTTGATGAATATATATGAAACTATTATAGAGTATACTATAGAATGTAATATAACCAACACAATTGGTCTCACTAAATTTAGATCTGTTATGAATAATTTATGACATTTTTACTTGAAACACCTGATTTTGACTAGTTTCAGGACTAGCCACAAACCCTATTTTCCACGGAGTGTAACTCCCAAAATACAATGACCCACAAGCTGAATTTTTAACCACGGATACTTGTCTATGTTTTCTCACTTTCATAGAAATTTTAGGATCTGACTTATTATAGAAAAAAAGTTATAGAGAAAATGGTGAGATGACCTGTAAATAACATACCTTAGAAAGCACCATCAAAAGAATTTATCCTTCCTTGCATTTCGTCCTTCTTTTCTTCACTTTCCTCAGTATTTCGGCTTAGATATCCTTGGTTACATCAGTCACCTATAGATCTTCAATATCCTCAAGTTTTCCACACCAAAAATTCTCAAGAAGCTCTCACAAGAAGCTCTCCATCAATACTCCAAAATATATTCCTACAAGAAGCTCTCCATTGATCCACAAAAAGGATGATCTACAAGAGACCATTGATATCTTATTTATACTTTCATCCTTTAGGTCACTTAACCCATTTTTAGGTCACTTAACCCATTTCCATAAATAGAAAGTTCTCCAATACTTTAACATTTAAATATTCCTTCTTGATTTTGTCACCTTACTTTATCATTTCTTGATTTTGTCACTTCTCTTGATTATTTAAATAATCCACCTTGAATTTGTCACTTTAATTTATCATTTAAATAATATTAACTCATTTCTAAGTCACTTAACCTATTTTCCTTATTTTTAGGGTTAACCACTTTCCATAAATATTCCTTCTTGATTTTGTCACCTTATTTTATCATTTCTTTTTTTAGGTCACTTTGACTTCTTTGACTTTGGGGGCTTCAAGACTTCATGTGAGGGTCCTTCATCTTTGTAAGGCCATAACTCTGAAACCAAGAGGAGTTATGTGACATTCCACATACCACCAGAAATGGCATGACAAGCATTATCCATCTAGGATAGTTTCACCAACAATTTCCTTGATCTTCATATAGTTATTCCTCATACAAACATGGGTCCTCCAACCTTTCTTCTAGGATAACTCAATCAGTAAAGCGTCTTCCCATGAGGGCTTTCACCATAAGGGGACCACTTTGGAGTTCATCCGTTTGTACACCTTATCAATCATGATAAGACAATAATGAGAGCATGGGTCCTCCAACCATTCTTCTAGGATAAATCAATCCACAAAGCGTCTTCCCGTGAGGGATTTCACCATAAGGGGGCCACTTTGGAGTTCATCCATTTGTGCACCTTATCAATCATGATAAGACAATAATGAGTCATCTATACATTTTTTCAACAATGCATCATATACCAATGGAACCACATCGATCCATCTTCATCATGTATCAATGACAACTCATTG
>ML802131.1:162534-174918 GCA_009831015.1 Picea engelmannii | reverse complement strand
ATTAAAAACACCATTTGAAAATGCAATGAAAAATAGAAAAACCACTAAAAATGTAATAACATATAGAAATAATTTAAATTAAATATTAAATTAAATATGCGCATTAAAAACACCATTAAAAAATGCAATGAAAAATGGAAAAACATTAAAAACTAAAAATGTAATGACATATAAAAATAATTTACTGGTATCAAATATTTCCTCATATTTCCTCCCTTATTCATTTACTTGTGATGCTTTAAATTTTCCTTAGATACACTTTTCTTTCTTTCTTTTTTTTTTTTTTTAATAATGTCTGAAGGAATCAACAACTAGTTGGGCAACTAGTTGGGCACGAACCTCCAGGTGTGCCCACGAGGCCCCATACGTGGCACACATTGTAAGTTGGGGGAGTTGAACTTGAAACCTCATGGAACTTCATTTTCACGGTACTTGCCAATTGAGCTGCCCCCCCGGGGGCTTAAATACACATTTTTAAAATGTAATGACATATATAAATAATTTAAATATACATTTTTAAAATGTAATGGCATATATAAATAATTTAATTATATCAATATTCCCTCCCTTATTCATTTACTTTTGTTACTTTAAATTCTCCTTAAATACACATGTTTACCTTGAGAAATCATAACTTACTGCTTTCAGAGCACACATTTTTTAAATATTGAAAAAATGTAATGACATATATAAATAATTTAATTGTATAAATATTCCCTCCCTTATTCATTTACTTTTGTTGCTTTAAATTCTCCTTAAATACACATTTTTACCTTGAGAAACCATAACTTATCGCTATCAGAGCACACATTTTTTAAATATTATTTTCAATAACGTATGAAACTCTTTTAACTATTATCTAGATTGCCTTTTTTCAAAAATATTATTTTTAGTAATATATCAAACTTTTTAAACTATTATCTAGATTGCCCCCGGATGGGCTGACACGTGGCAACGTCTTGCAACATGGTTCAGCATCAAGCCACAGCTTAAATTTTGTAGGCTGCTCCCCATCCCTTCCGCATTTACGATGGCAGCCGGCCATTACAGCCGCTATACGGAGGAGGGCTTCTCCCTCGCGCGAACGCACTCGCTCAGCCAACATTCAATATGACAGGGTTAATGGGAAGCCATGAGAAGCCGTCATTTGGTAATTTGAAAGGTGGAGAGCCTGGACAGAGCTGGTTCACTCTCGTTTTGGACCTCCCCGCCGGTTGGGAGCTCTGGTGTAGTTTTGGTTCATTCTCATTTTGTTTTACTCTCGTTTTGGCTCATTCTCTCTGTATCTTTATCCACCCCTCATCAACAATGACAAGGAAGTAAGGCAGGCCTCGCCGAGGCTTGGCCTGGTACACCCACAAAGAGAAAAGGCAAAGGAGGAAGAACCTGGGGCGTGCTCTGTCAATGGCACCTTCCATTCTCCGACAAAGAGCTCGAGCCGACCAATTGGCACTCCATGCCATTATTGATGAGCCTGGAATAGAACTTAGCACACACACCATGGAAATTGAGCCTGGAAGCCATCTGAAGGAAGGCGTTGTGGACGAGTTTTGAACCTGTTATGTTGATGAAATATCGTACCTGGAGGACTTAGCAACCACCCTGGAACCTTAAGCCATGGTGCCTGAAATACAGGCTGGAAGCGGTCAAAAGGGAGAGCCGGTAGACAAATTCCCAATTTGTATTGTTGAAGAGATACCGTGGGCGGGTGACTACAGCCCCACCAGCCACGCTGAGAAGGCAACGAACGAGGACGAGGCTCGGGATAATGCATGCACAGAAAGGAATGTGGACGAGACCAGAGCAGGGATGAATGTGGATGCGGTAAGTGCAGGACTGAACATGATCGAGGCTAGAGCAGGGATGAACATGGAAGTGGGGAACGAAACCTTCGACGAGGCAGGAAATAATGACTTGCATGGTTCACTCCTCCGTGTAGAGCATCTGGCTCTGGTGTTCGAACTCCGAGGCCACATGGCAAACCAAGAGCATAGAGCCCTCCTCATGGGACAGCGTCTGGACTTTCTCCTTGATGCGTACTCCAACGCTCCAGCAAAGAGGAAATGTATGATGTGCACGCAGCCGTTCGCCATCCCAACCAGATCCACGTGGCAGAAAGGTAATGGCGACAAGTCACTGGGTCTCTGAGTTCTCCTATGCTAGTTTTTTTTCTATTTAATCATGCTATTGCTAATTGTAAAGTTGAATTATGGCCATCTGTCCTAGTTTCCTTCGGGCAAGACAGAAGGAAAAACATTTTTAGCTTATCTTCCTAGACTCATTTCACTCCAAACTATGTTGGTTTCCGGTAAAACGACAGCATTTTCGGTGGCTCAAGATGACTATATCTCTGTGTATTTTTTCAATGTTTCTCTGTTAACTTAATATAGTAGGCACTATCTTTTTTACTTATATAAAATAAAAATAAAAAACTATTATCAGCTCTTGCCAAGAAGGTCTTAGCTGTTTGAGCGAGAGAGCTTCACATTAAAAAATCAAAATCACCAAAAACTATAAATTAGAAGGTCTTGTTTGCTTGGTGATTGCTTCCTAGATTTTGTTTACTAGCGCGTGTTGTTTGTTTCTCGAAGTTGACCATAGGATTTTCTTCGTGAGGTTTGTCACTCATTCACAATAGCTCCTCCACGTCGTTCACGTAGAATGCAAGGTTTGTCTCCAGAGCATCCTGAAGGCTCTCAACCCTTGTCTACAGCTGCACCCAAGGGCTCTCCTCAGCCGAGTGAAGTCCAAGACGTTACCACACCACCAGTGGAACGAACTGACTCTCTAGAACATTTTCAAATTACTAATACTCGAGAGGACTTTCGACTTCACCTCGATTCTAAGAGACGTTTCATGCGAGCCAACTCTTCAGGAGACTTAATTTTTGTGTATTATGGATCTCTGTCTAGACCTAGGGACCAAGATCCTTTGTGGTCTACGAGCGTTTTTCGGTGAGACCTGTTTGGTTCATGTTCACCTGTAGTCTCTGAAATCAACCCCCCTGTAATCTCTGATACAGAGACAGTACCAGAGACTACCACTTATCACTTTACCATCCCTGCCGAAATGGCCCATATTGCAGCTACTACGAGTGTTCCAACCAGGTTTACTACGGCTAATCTTGCTCCTATAAACACACAACGAACGCCCAATGTCACTCCGACACTACCACCCAAATACCGTGCGTTGAATGCTTCCATTCCAACATCTCCGCAAACTCCATTCAGTTCTCTAGGTGGTCCTTCTTCTCCTATGCACCCTATTCCCAGTTTTATTCCGACACTCCCTCAATTTACTTCTAGAAGGCCTTTCTTGTCTTCCACTGGAAATCCTAATCCTAGTGGCACTATCCCGTCCATTACACCAAACTTTCAGATTCCCATTGGTGGATTAGGTGGTACGACTCAAACTCCTCTTACAGGACACATTCCAATTATGACACAACCATCGATTGGAACACAATTTCCGGTTGGAACACCACCTACGATAGGGGGACCAACCCCACCTTTTGGAGAAAATATACCTCCTTCTTTGGCCCAGTACTGGAATCAGATGATACAAAATCCTCCTCAAACGACTGGGGGGCAGCAGTTGCCTATTCCTACTATAGGCCAACCATATCCAAGTTTACCCAATCCTATTTGGGGTCTGAATGCTCAAACTCATGTCCCCGCTCAAGGTTACAATCCTTTGGGCTATTATCCTCTCCAAACACCACCAAATCTGCCTGGGTCTTCCCATTATGCACAGACCGCTTATGGTCCTACTGGTTTGCCAACAGGGCTTCCTCCCCAAAGCCACCAGTACCTGCAGGTGAATCACCAACTCCCTTTCTTGGCCACTTTGGATCTTCCAGATTTTCCCAGGATCCTAAATGATCCGATTCGTCACTCTCCCCAATGGCCTTCTATGCCAGCTAAATTACCCTTGGACATTCCTAAGTTCGACGGCAAAGCGGGAGAGGACCCGAACAGTCACGTCATGACTTTTCACCTCTGGTGTTCATCCAACTCGTTGATGGATGACTCTATTCGTTTACATATTTTTCAACGAACCCTCACAGGTTTTGCTGCGAAGTGGTATATTGAATTGCCACGAAGTTTCTTCTCTAATTTCAACACCCTAGCTATGGCTTTCCTTATGCATTACCAGTTACCGATCCGTTATGATACGGGGACCGAGATTTTGACTTCCTCAAACAGACGAAAGGCACTCATATATCTTATCACATCCATGAGTGGCGGAGGAGACGATGTCTCATTAAACTTGAGCTTCCCGATCAGTTACTGGCAGAATGGTTTACAAAATCATTTGTGAACGAAATCGGTAAGGACATTTCCATGGGTGGCGTAGTCACGGAAGAGCAGGCTATAAGTCGTGCTCAATATCTTGACCTCGTTTATCCACAAATGGGAACCCTTTACGATTTACTACCTGACTTACCTCGTCCTCATACTTCCAGCACTTCGACTACTCCAACTGCCTCACATGCAGCTGACGGTGTGATTGGCTCTTCCCAAGCCCAACCGCATTCCGTGTCTAGTGTCAATCCTAAATCTGCTTCTTCTAATGTTCAAAATTCTCCGTCTCCTGCCACTCCTACCGACAAAACTTCTGAGGTAAATGTTGTCCAATCTACCCTAGCCGGTAAAATAAAATCTAAAAAGGGGAGAGGCAATACTAAGGAGGGAAAAAATAATTCTCAAGCAGAGCAAACCAAAACTACCCCTGTTGACGATCGGGATAAGCGCAAACCATGATAACCTTGTCTTATATGTGGTGATGATCACTACATGAAGGATTGTCCATGATGTGCCGAGGTCACTCAGTTCCTCAAAGGTTCTCCAAAACCACCTGCACCGACCGTTTTTTCCCAACCCTTCCCGTCTCAACAACAGGCTCAATTGGTCATCCATGACCAACCCTCTTCTTCTTCTACAACATCTTATGTTTTGATGTGTACTGGTGATTCTAAGCAGAGTAATGTTGCACTCACTACTCGAGCCAAAGATTATTCTCCCTCTAAGGAGAAGGTTGATGATCTACTACCTTCTTCGGCACAAACCTCTCCCGTGACTCCACCTACCAACGGTCCTCTTCATCTCGAACGATCGAGCTTTGACACAGTTCTGCGACCTCCCCCAAAGGGTGTCGTTCAGAAATCGGTTTTCAATCCTCACGCTCGTGTTGCCCAGAACTACAACATTGTTGAATATCTGGCTCAGGCACCTTCTGTGATGTCAGCCCTCGAAGTCCTTCAGACTTGTCCCGCACAACAGAAGGCACTGTTGAAAGCTATCGGTGGAATCGATACGATGGATACGAATTTGATAGTCTTTGATTTGGAAGATCACGTTCCAAGGTTACCCCCTCAACTTGCGTTCCATATTCAAGTAGTTGTCTCTGACAAAAACATTTGTCGAACCGTTATCGATGAGGGTGCCTCAACATGTGTTATGTCTCTTGCTTGTTGGAAAGCCATTGGCTCTCCTCCTTTGAATGAATCCCAGAACACTCTTAAAGCTTTCAACGGTTCCGGTTTTAAGCCCTACGGTGTTCTTCCTTCGTTTCCCATCACGTTAGAAGGTAAAATGGTCCAAGTCGAAGTGGAAGTCTTTAACGCTCCCCTTGATTATAATCTTTTGCTTGGCCGCAGCTGGATTGATTCCATGTGTGCTGTTGTGTCAACACTTTTCCGTGTAGTACATTTCTCTCATCAAGGAAAGGTTGTTACCGTCGACCAACTTGCCTTCTTCAATTCCGATACTCGTATTGGCAAAGTACCGTTTATCGCTAAAACCCCACCAGGTTATGAGAACGTCGGTGTCGGTATTTTAAAGGACTCCTCGTTAATGGGTACTTTTCCCGTTCCACCGCCTGATGTCCCACGCCCATTAGTTGCTTATATCAACATGATCTCCACCATGCCTCATGACCTTCCTATGTCTCACAACCCTTGGATTGTCCCTGACCCTGGAGATCATCATCGTTTCAGCGATGCAATGCCGTTAATTCCGGTCGAATTCGCCTACCAGGCTATTCAGTCGACAACACCTTCTACCCCCTCTCTTGATGAGTTGTCTCCCGATCGTTTTCGTGTTATTTTTCCCACTGACGAGATGATCATGTATGTCATGGTAGACACCCCTTGGGACAATGGGCATCATCATTCTATCCTCTTTCTGGAGCAACACACTCTTGAGAACTACCAACGGATTTCGACTCCGTCGACCGTTGTTGTCATCTCGACGGTTCCCGAGACTACACATGATGTGTTTGCTGAATGGAAATTAAGCAATATCTCACCCACGATTCCCATTGACACATCCATCAAACCTGGGATTGTTGAAATGTCCATATTGGAGCTTCGTGTTCCCTTGACGAAATAGTCACCTATACGTCTTTATTCAAAGAATTTAGTGACATCTTCGCTTGGAGCTACGAAGAGATGCCAGGTATCGACCCTGCAATTGTTGTACATGAGATAAAGACATACCCCAGAGCTAAAACCGTCCGGCAATGCCTTCGTCCAGTTCACCCACATAAAGCGACTGCTATAAAACTCGAAGTCGAGAAACTTCTGAAAGCCGACTTTATTTATCTGGTGGCTCTTACAGACTGGGTTTCCAATCTTGTCCCGATTGACAAAAAAGGAGGCACCATTAGTGTGTGCATTGATTATAGGGATATCAACAAAGATTTTCCTAAAGACAACTTTCCTACCCCTTTCGTCGATCAGATTGTCGATGACTGTGCCGAAAGTGAAATCTTCTCTCTCATGGATGGTTTCTCCGGCTATAATCAAATTAATATTTCTCCTGAGGATCAACATAAGACTGCTTTTATTTGTCCTTGGGGTACTTTTGCCTATCAAAAAATTCCTTTCAGTCTCAAGAATGTTGGCACAACGTTTCAACGTGCTATGTCTTATGATTTTCATGATATCAAGCACATCGTTCAACCCTATTTGGACGATTTACCCGCTCATTCTATGTGCAGAGTCGATCACCCTACCCACCTTCGAGCCATTTTCGTTCACTGTCGGTTCTATCATATACGTTTAAATCCTCATAAGTGCATTTTTTGCGTAGAATCCGACCGTCTTCTAGGTTTTATCATTTCTTTTCAAGGGATCCGGGTGGATCCTATTAAGGTTGAGGCGATCCTTAATCTCCCTCCTCCTTCTACACTTCACCAGTTGCAGAGTTTGCAGGGGAAAGAAAACTTTCTTCGTCGTTTTATCCCAAATTATGCCGAGATAACTCATGGATTTACGCGGCTACTAAAGAAGGATACTGAGTTCATCTGGGATACTATTGCCAATAATTCTTTTGAAGCTTTGAAGTTGTCCCTAACATGAGTTCCGCTTATCTTTCCCCCATATTACAGTCACAATTATTTCCTTTACCTTGCTGCCTCGGATTACACCATTGGCATGGTTCTCGTCCAAGAGGATGAGGCTCACGACGAACATGTTATTTACTACTTGATTCAAACTCTCACACCAACTGAAATCAAGTATCAACATGTTGAGAAGCTGGCCTTGGCTGCCGTTCAATCCATCCAACGCTTATGGCACTATATCCTCTCACGTAAGACTACAGTGATTTCACATTGCAACCCTATGCAACACATTCTGACACGTCAATTGCTCAGGGGAAAATACTCCAAATGGATTGTGATACTCCAGGAGTTTGACTTGGAATTCGAACGTGCCAAGTCCAAGAAATCCTTAGTTTTTGCTGAGTTGATATGCGACTTTCCTCATTGTCAGGCTGCTAAATTGAAGCTTTTAAGTGTCCTGAATCACTAAATTGTCAAACCAGGGTTGGTAAACTTCGAGCTGATACACAGTATGTGTAGGCAAGCATCTAGTCTTTATTTGAATGCTATCCTAAGAATAAAACACACACCTATTCTGAGAACTTGAATTCTAATGACTAACTCAAAACTGAGCATTTCCTACTAAGTCATAAACAGAAGAAAAAAAAACAGTCTTGTGCTCAAATGCTGGTACTGCTATCTCTATTCAAAAGCGTATCTCTACAAAATCATTCTACCTCTATGTTCAACCATCTATCATCAACATTCTCGTTTAGGTCATAACACACAGGGTATTGTCGAAACTGCATTCATTCTGAGCATCCAAAACAAATCTAGTGCTATCTACAGGAAAACAGAGTATTATGCTATTGAATGGTACCAGGAGCTCCTTTTGTTCTAACTGTAACCTAACTGTTCTAAGCACGCAAAACAACTATTGTCTAACAAAACAAAGTGCATACTACTCTGAGTTATGTTCGAAATGGAAGTGAAAAGCCAAACAATCATATGCACATACTAACCCTACAGGCATCAGTACTGCGTTAACATTCACCAACATAAAAAGATAACAGTCTGGAAATTGAGTCTGTTGAGGAATGAATAAGCACGATTCTAAAACTTTTAAACTGTCGGGTAAGCAAGCATTAACACACTGCAATAAAGTAAAGCTAAATCTGTGAACGCTAAGTTACTTTAGATGCGAGCTATGCAATGTTGAAACAAGCTAAAACTACAACAGCACACACTAAATCTATGAAAAAATAAACGCAGCGATTTGCACCAGTTTGGCGGGCCCAACCAAACAGCACAAACGCTGTGGGAAAACGACCAGAGCTGACTAAATCATACGATGCAGATACAGTGTAACTCTACGCTCCATTAACTCATTAAAACAATATTCAGATCATATGACAGTCAACATATACGCAACAGCAAATTGTATTCAAGACATAAGTTCATAGCATAGTTCGATAACAACAGCAAAACGGAACAACAATAGTAACAGTAGTGGTAGTATTAACCCGTTCTCAGCAGTGAACACGGGTTTATATCCCAATCCTATTGTTTGTAATAGTCTAGACAAAGAAAACGTAAAACAACGGATCCCTTAACCGAGAATAGTCTTGCAATCAAACTGAAAACGTATTTCACAACTTCGTGACACGTAGTGTCACGAAGTGTGAACACTGAAGAATAATCGATCCAGGCTTCATGATGTCTTCGAGCACTCTCTGGCAACGACTCCAGCTATCCTGTGAACCTTCCTTCTCTTCATTCGAACCATAACGCACATCATCATGCACATCTCTCGAACGGCTCCACTGGTACCTCCACGGTGCGAGTTGGTACCTGGTACCGGCATCCTGTTCCAAGAATAGCAATGGTACCTAACCCAAGTGATATTAGTCATATTATCAATTGAAAGCATTAAAATGCATAAAAATAGTTTGAAATGTAGAGATACCTTAGGTGACCCCTTTTGCATGGTAGAGAGATGTTAAGTATGTCAAAATGAGGTCAAAAGGGTGGTACTGGCATATGAATGGAGGTCGATGGTATATAATATAGGCAAAGAGCATGGTCAAAACCGGGGACCAACATACCCCCACACTGAAGTTCTTTCCTGTCCTCAGGCAACAAAAATAAAAAAAACTTGGTCGCCATCAAAGGGTTGCAGCAGCTGCAACCAGCATCTGTAGCCTTTCCTGCTTCTTCAGATTCCTCATCTCTTTCTTAAGAACCCTGTTAATTATAACATGCTTCTTAGCAATCCTTTGAAGCTGTTTGTTTCTTTTGAAAATATCCCTCTTTCCCTGCTTTARYCTTTCAATTTTTGATAAGAGGTGATTTATCCTGAGCTTCAGGAGTTYGTTTTCTGTTTTAACATGTCTGTCCAATACRCRGTACTCATGCAATTTTTCYTTCAATCTRGTGTTCMTGTTYTCCAGCCTCGCCACCCTGGGCTTCAAGRACYGACTGGAGGAGAGCTCGCAGTGGGTTTCAATTRTTTTCTCTTGTTCGGGCTGTACTGGAGGGCTCGATGCATGCGTGAGTTCCTCGGGACTTTGAACAGGGGTATGAAATTTATCGGAATCATGATCAGGAGTGAATTCAGGAGTGAGTGTAACTGGGCTGTGCTCATAAGTATCAGTTGGGTCAAAATTATGGTCTGGGCTAAGTTCACAAGGATTAATTGGATCAACATCACAATTTGGACTGAGTTCACAGTTGTCAATGGGGCTAGGTCTATTGGTGTTAGCTGGGATAGGTTCGGGAGTGGGTTCTTTGGTCATTTGGTCAGAGGTACCGATTGGTACTTGGACGAATTCATTCTGCACAACTTTCTTGGGTGTAGTGGACTGCCGAGTGGTCCTGTGATTTTTCCGAATGAGCTGAGACAACGTCCATGTCATCTCATATGGCTCCGGGGCTTCCTTGTGACCATCTATGCTTTCTAGTTTTTCTTGCGTGGGGTAGCTGGGTATTGAGTCATCCATCCCCGTCACTACACTTTTGCATTTTCTCTTTGGGTTCCTCCTAGGCTGATCAATTGACTCAACTAGCTCCTCCACATTGATTATGGTATCAGTAGCGGGGGAAGAGCTCGGGACTGTAATGTTCGCCTCGATGGGTGTGGTGGCCTTCCCAACTTCAACATGGGTTTCTACTTTGTCGTCGACTGGAGGTTCAGGCTCGGGTTTCTCAGCAGAGTCTTTAGTTAGGATATTGACTTTCTTTATCTTGGGGGTCGGCTTTTTATGTGGGGAAATAGGCTTCACCTTTTTAGTTTTCGACTGGGCCCGAGCGAGGGTTTTAGCAACAAAGAGGTCCCAAGTCTCATGCTTTTTTGACAGTGCAAATGTAATCAAAATCTTAACTAAGCTGAAGTGAAATAGACTCCCCCTAAATTCACTAACCCTCTGAACTTGCTCAGCCATCCCTTTCAAACTTTTTAACAGGAAAAATGGTACGTTCAACAAGGTACCTGTGAAGTGCAGTAGCAGTCGGGCGTGGTAGGGGAAGAGAATGGTGTACTGACCCTCGCATGTTAAATAACGCTGAAGGATGATCAACACCTGTTCCCACTGTGGCTCTAGCCAGGCCCGCAATGTTCCCTCGGTCCATCTTGTGTTCCGGTACTGGGGTTTTAACAATTGCACACAGAGCTCCTTATCCACTGGTTGTCCCTTCGTCCACCGCTGGCCTGTGGTGGGTAACTCAATCGCCTCTGCGATAAACTCCTCTGTGACCCTGAACTCCAATCCGCCCACCTTGGCGGTCTCACCATCAAAATGCAACATGAATTGAAGGGTGATGGCATCGTCATACCCATTGAACTTTCTCAGGAATGGTTCCCATCCGGCTTGTTTGAAAATTTCTCTTGTGGACTTATATTCTGGAAGGGCTTCCAGGTCAGCATAGGTTTCTGGTTCATGGCGGTTGGCGACCATAGATCTGTTTGGAATAACAGGGAGAGTCGATCGGTAGCAGTGGAGGTTGGTTGAGGGCGACAAGAGCGATGAAAGGGAAGAATTCGATAGGGAATGTGGTGAAATGAACGATCGGGCGAAATGATATGAAAAGATTTGAATCGCTATGGAATCAGATAAGGTGTCGGGTCATGATGGAGATTGTACGGGGTGTAGAACTATGATAACCGAGTCAAATCGAAATAAGTCCCGGTTATGGTGGATGTTCATGACACGAAATGCCATGAAGGTTCAGTAATTAGGTACCAATCATAGAAATGATGGAATGTTAAGGGGTAGTTAAGGCACTCGTAATTCAAACATTAGTATGCAACTTTAATACAATCAATCGATATGAACTTATACGCACCTAAGTTACATTACCTTTACCCATTGTTATGCAAAGTTTGTTGTGAAATTATCGTTTGAGGCTAGTCTGGATCTGAAGGCATGCAAACATTATAGCTGCTCTGGTCCTTTTAATGCACCTGTAACTGATGCACTATGCACTGGTACTGACTGGTACCACTGGAATATTCAGAAATCTGAGCTATATTACCTCTCTCCATCGAAATGCAAGTTTTGCAGAAGGATCATCTTTGAAACTAAGTCTGGATTTGAAAGCACGAACACTGTAACTGCTCTGGTCTTTCTGTTGGACCTGTAACTGACAAACTCAGTACTGGTACTGACTGGTACCACTGGAATCTTCAGGAGTCTACAGAAAAACTTGAACAAATAATACCATTCTGAAAAGAAAATTTCCTGTATATGACAGCAGAGTAGCTTATGATGACCCCTGAACCTGGTTCTTGTTCTGCCCTGAGAAAAATCAACTGAAAACATGTCTTCAAACAGCTCCAAAGCATCTCCCATGGTACAAGTCTGAATGTGTGAATAGATGTGCCGAAGTCGAACACAAACAGAAATCATCGGATTACCATCCATTGATGAATGTTGTTAACCGATGCGAGACGACCCACCTGTGATGTCAATGGGCCTCAAGGTACCTATAGCACATCCTAAACAGGTACGAATAGAGGTGTCGATGTCGAGTCACCTGTAGGATCCATCAACCAAGAGACAT
>ML802131.1:120213-155060 GCA_009831015.1 Picea engelmannii | reverse complement strand
AGATGTGGTGAATGTAGGTGTCAGGGTGGATTCCCTTCATATCAGTGTATTCCCAAGCAAAATCCCCTGACTGTTCTTTCAAAAGTTTTGTCAATTGTTCCTGTTGACTGGTACTCAATTCAGAGTTGATGTATAGACATCTAACTGGACTAAGTTCTACTGGAATGGTATATGGCCCTGAGTGTTCAGAAACAGTGAAAACCATGGATGGTGAAAATGAAGAAAATAGATCACTTCGTTCCTAAAAATCCTCTCGGAAAATCTGATCATATTGCAGATAGGTCTGTGGAAACTCAACATTTTCTGTTACAGAAAGAAACTGACTTAAAATGTCATCTTCGGTAGGTTCTTGTAGTGCATGGATCTCATCAACAGAGAATAAAGGTTCCTCATCCTCATTCTCAAAATAGGGATAGGTTAACCAGCACAATTCTTCTGTAACAGGCCGGGCAGGTGGAAATAGAGTAAGTTTATGTGAAGATATGCCATTTGAAATGAACATGTCTCCACCGCGACATCCTATGAAAGCATTGGCTGTGGCCAGCCAGGGTCTCCCTAGAATGATTGGATGGCCTTTTGTGGGATCCTTTGAATGAATTATCATGAAGTCCACAGGATACTCCCATGAGGCTAAAGCCACAAGGATGTCATGAATAACTCCAGCAGGTTTTATAGTGGTTATGTCTGCCAGTTCAAGTACTGTAGGAGTAGGGCGCAGAAATTGGTCTAATTGCAACAGTTCCACTGTGTTGCTGGTCATGATATTAATGGCTGCACCTAAATCCACTAAAGTATTACCAATAGATACATTGTTTATGGTCACTGAAACTATTGGGTTTCCTGGGTTGGCATACTTTACAATTTTAGGTGTTTTAGAAATATAGTTTGATAGTTGTCCTACTAGATGTATTGTAGGTGGATATTTCTGTTTTCGACCTGGTTTCTTGATGCAGAGTTCTTTGATGGTTTTGGCATAGATGGGAACATCCTTGATTGCTTGTAACAATGGAATCTTAACACAAACATTTCTTAGTTCATTCATAATATCAAACTCAGATTGTGTAATTGGTTTTTCAATGAGCAGCCTCTCAGGAAAAGGAGCCTCTTTGGGAACCTGAGGTTGTGTGTTAGGCTGTGATTCAGATTCCTTCTTCTTTGGAATGATAACATCCTGCAGGGGTATCTCAGGTGATAAATTATCTGCAGGCTCATCTTCATGTTCTTCAATGATTACCTTTGGGGTTGTTTTTGTTTTAGGGTTATTTTTATTTAAAACTCTTCCAAATCTCAGCTGTACTTCTTGTATAGAAATGGGATTTATGTTGTAAGCTCGATAGTTCTAGAAATCAGCGTTATGAAGTGGTAAGGGTGGTCTGTGGTTCAGATTTGGAATGGATTGAGCGAGAAAAATGGTAGGACGTGGTGGATTCTGAGACTGCTGCGGGTTTTGTGGAATGGGTGGCAAGGAAGGTGGAGTAAAACTAGGCTGTAACTGCTGTAATGGAGGTGGGGTAAAACCTGGCAATAATTGCTGCAAATTTGGAGGATACTGTGTGTATGGATTATGAGGCACTGGTACTGCATGCTGCTGGTGGTTATTCCCAAAGTTTGGATTTCTCCATCCCTGGTACCAGGGCTAAGCAGGGACATTTTGTGGAGGCCAATTTGGCCAGTTCCATTGGTGTTGTTGTTGAGAGAAGGGTGGATAATAGCTGGAAGATTGTGGGGGTGGCTCCTGATATGCATTTGCATTCGGATTCCTAGGCTGCCAAGGCTTCTTAGGTGCATATTGAGTCCCAGGAGATTCTCCTCCCTTGAATATTGCCTGCAGTCCAAGTAAGGATGGACAGTCTTCTGTTTTATGATCCTCAGCACATATTGCACATACAGAAACATTGTCCAAGGGACACTCTCGTAAAGGATGTCTTTTCCTGCATTTTGAGCAGAATATGCTGAGGACATGGTTTTTTTCTTCCTGCTTTTTCTTAATCTTCAAAGTGTCTAGTTGGGAGCCAATTGTTCCTAACAGGTCCGTTTTAAAGTTTTCCAAAAGATTTCCCAATTCCACCCTGGTAACTCCACCAGATGTGGATGTTTTGGTATTCTTGTTGACAGGTTCTCTCAAGTTCTTTGCAGCTTTACCTTTACTTCTTGAGTAAGTTCTACAGAGTTCACAAATTGTTTCAAAGTTTTTCTGGTAAATGTCTCCTGCAGCCATTAGATTGAGGGTATCAATGTATTCCTCCAAAACTCCTTTCAGGAAAAGAGTCTTGATTGCTTCCTCCTGGAGATCAGTGTATTTAGATTTTTGAAGGGTAAAGATGAATCTTTCTAGAAAATCCTCAAGGATTTCTTCATCTTGTTGTTGCAGTTTGAAGATGTCATTTCGAGAATCCTTGGTTCTGCAGTAGTCCTGGTACTTCTTTAAAAATTTTGTCTTCATATCTTCCTAGGATCTAATGCTGTATTCTCCCAAACTCATGAACCAACGTAATGCAGAATCTTTCAGGGTGGCAGGGAATAACTTCAGTTTATGCGCATCTTGGAGATAATTATAACTCCTGCACAGAATGTCGAACTCAAAGACAAAGACATCAGGGTCCTCACTATGTTTCCCATGGAAGGTTGGCAGTGCTGAAAGTGGGATATTTTTCATGGTGACATTCTGGACTACGTCCAAAATAGGAAATCCGAAGGTGGTTTCTGATGCTACCTCATTTTCTGCTTGTCCTTCCCCTTCATTCTCAATATGAATATCATCATGTAGGTTTCTCCCTCTATCTCCCATGGTGAAAGGATTACCAAGAATGGTGTATACAATTCGATCTTTCTTTGGTGAGGGTGTGAAATCCCACCTTTCTGGATTCTTTTTGTCAGAAGTTTTGTCTCCTATTGGTCCTTTTGAGGGTCCTATGGCCTTCAATGTCACAGATGTATTGGTTATCCGTGAAACTACAGAGTTAGGGTTCGTGAGCAGGTGGTGGATTCTCTCTGGGTCAACTGTGTCGTCCAAGGCTGGATCATCAAGACTGTGAGTTTGCTTATGTATGGTATTTCCTGGTTCTGGATTTTGTTCTACAGTTTCCTCGCCCAGAATTTCAGTCTCAATTTCTATTGCTCTTTGAGTGGAAGTCTCTTCTTCTTTTTGGGGTTTTGTATTTTTTATGAATCTACCTCTAGGATCTCTATTTCTCATGAAATCTTATTAAAAATGAAAATGAAAAACTAAGATTGAGTTTCAGAGTACCTGTGAGAACTGATATGCTGGTTTTTCACCCTTTTGTTTCCACAGCTTCTCTTACAATCAACCTGCTAACACACCAAACCAAGCTAAGTGCAGTTCAAAAATAATCAAAACAACTGTCTTCTTACCCTTTAAACAGCTCCCCGGCAACGGCGCCAAAAATGTCAGGCTGCTAAATTGAAGCTTTTAAGTGTCCTGAATCACTAAATTGTCAAACCAAGGTTGGTAAACTTCGAGCTGATACACAGTATGTGCAGGCAAGCATCTAGTCTTTATTTGAATGCTATCCTAAGAATAAAACACACACCTATTCTGATAACTTGAATTCTAATGACTAACTCAAAACTGAGCATTTCCTACTAAGTCATAAACAGAAGAAAAAAAAACAGTCTTGTGCTCAAATGCTGGTACTGCTATCTCTATTCAAAAGCGTAGCTCTACAAAATCATTCTACCTCTATGTTCAACCATCTACCATCAAAATTCTCGTTTAGGTCATAACACACAGGGTATTGTCGAAACTGCATTCATTCTGAGCATCCAAAACAAATCTAGTGCTATCTACAGGAAAACAGAGTATTATGCTATTGATTGGTACCAGGAGCTCCTTTTGTTCTAACTGTAACCTAACTGTTCTAAGCATGCAAAACAACTATTGTCTAACAAAACAAAGTGCATACTACTCTGAGTTATGTTCGAAATGGAAGTGAAAAGCCAAACAATCATATGCACATACTAACCCTATAGGCATCAGTACTGCATTAACATTCACCAACATAAAAAGATAACAGTCTGGAAATTGAGTCTGTTGAGGAATGAATAAGCACGATTCTAAAACTTTTAAACTGTCGGGTAAGCAAGCATTAACACACTGCAATAAAGTAAAGCTAAATATGTGAACGCTAAGTTACTTTAGATGCGAGCTATGCAATGTTGAAACAAACTAAAACTACAACAACACACACTAAATCTATGACAAAATAAACGCAGCGATTTGCACCAGTTTGGCGGGCCCAACCAAACAGCACAAACGCTGTGGGAAAACGACCAGAGCCGACTAAATCATACGATGCAGATACAGTGTAACTCTACGCTCCATTAACTCATTAAAACAATATTCAGATCATATGACAGTCAACATATACGCAACAACAAATTGTATTCAAGACATAAGTTCATAGCATAGTTCGATAACAACAGCAAAACGCAACAACAATAATAACAGTAGTGGTAGTAGTAACCCGTTCTCAGCAGTGAACACGGGTTTATATCCCAATCCTATTGTTTGTAACAGTCTAGACAAAGAAAACATAAAACAACGGATCCCTGATCCGAGAATAGTCTTGCAATCAAACTGAAAACGTATTTCACAACTTCGTGACACGTAGTGTCACGAAGTGTGAACACTGAAGAATAATCGATCCAGGCTTCATGATGTCTTCGAGCACTCTCTGGCAACGACTCCAGCTGTCCTGTGAACCTTCCTGCTCTTCATTCGAACCATAACGCACATCATCATGCACAGCTCTCGAACGGATCCACTGGTACCTCCACGGTGCGAGTTGGTACCTGGTACCGGCATCCTGTTCCAAGAATAGCAATGGTACCTAACCCAAGTGATATTAGTCACATTATCAATTGAAAGCATTAAAATGCATAAAAATAGTTTGAAATGTAGAGATACCTTAGGTGACCCCTTTTGCATGGTAGAGAGATGTTAAGTATGTCAAAATGAGGTCAAAAGGGTGGTACTAGCATATGAATGGAGGTCGATGGTATATAATATAGGCAAAGAGCATGGTCAAAACCGGGGACCAACACTCATTCTGCAATGAAAAATGTAGCAGCTGATTCATTACCCGATGAATCTCTTTTCTTTATTAGCACTAATGATCTTTGGTATGGGGATATCATTATATATCTCCAAACCCAGACTTTCTGACCTACTTTGTCTAGTACTGCATGACGTCGCATACGTTATCAAGCTCGTCAATACATTATCCTCGGGGATACTCTTTATCATCAGGGGATTGACTCTGTTTTTCGACGTTGTCTAACCTTCGATGAAGCTAAGAAAGCTCTGAATGACTGCCATTCCAGAGCATGTGGTGGTCATATGTCTGGGTATGCTACTTCCCAGAAGATCTTACACACAAGGTATTTTTGGCCTTCTTTGTTTAATGACTGCATCATTGCCGTTCAGAAATGCCATGCCTGCCAGACCTATAATCAGAAAATCCAGTCACATCCTGCTCCTCTTCACCCTGTGGTCTCATTTGGTCCTTTTGCGAAATGGGGCATCGATTTCATGACATGTCACCCTCACTAGTCCGGGGGGCATGGTTACATTATTGTAGCCGTTGATTACTTTACGAAATGGTCTGAGTCGATGCTGACATTTGACAACACTAGAAAGACCACAACATTGTTTCTTTTTAATCACGTCATAGCTTGTTTTGGTGTTCCCCAAGCTATCATAACCGATCACGGTAGCCACTTTAGGAATTTTATGATGTCTGAACTTACGGAAAAGTTGGGTCTTTGTCATGATAACTCAACACCCTATTATCCATAAGCCAACGGCCAAGTCGAAGCAATCAACAAAGTTCTCATAAATATGCTTCGACGGATGATAGGAATTCATAAAACAAGTTGGCACACAATGTTGTTTTCAGCATTGTGGGCGTACCGGACATCCGTCAAGTCCGCCACTGGGTTTACACCTTTTCGGTTAGTCTATGGTGTGAAAGCCATTCTACCTATTGAATGTAATATACCTTCTTTGAAACTAGCTGTTGAACTCCTACCCTATTATCCATAAGCCAACGGCCAAGTCGAAGCAATCAACAAAGTTCTCATAACTATGCTCCGACGGATGATAGGAAATCATAAAACAAGTTGGCACACAATGTTGTTTTTGGCATTGTGGGCGTACCAGACATCTGTCAAGTCCACCACTGGGTTTACACCTTTTCGGTTAGTCTATGGTGTGGAAGCCATTCTACCTATCGAATGCGAGATACCTTCTTTGAAACTAGCTGTTGAACTCCTACCCAATACTTCTGTTGAGGAAGAACGTCTATTGTACCTTATGCAATTAGACAAAACTTGATGTGATGCCACCCTATTCATAGAAGCTCAAAAAAAGCGTGTTAAGGCCCAATACGACAAGCATGTCAAGCCTCGCATTTTTTTCGAAGGCGATCTTGTTCTTCTCTATGAACAAGATCAAGATATGTTGGGAGCTGGGAAATTCGAACCCATGTGGCAAGGTCCTTATATTGTTCGACGAGTTTTGGAAAAAGGAGCTTATGAGTTGGTAGATTACGATGGTATCCCTTTGATTGAACCCAAGAATGGGTTGTACTTGAAGAAGTACTATGCATAAATTCATCTATGCACAAGTACTTGTATTTTTAATGTATCATACTTTTTGTGTGTTACTATAGTTTTCTTTTGTCGTTATCTGGTCTCTGCCCTTATGTAATGTTGTGTTTGATTTCCAGATGTCAGAGTCTTCACTACCCTATATTGGCTTCGCTGATGGCGCTAGCCATAGTACTTGGAACCTTGCTTCCGCTGCGTGGGCAATTTACACCCCTACAAACGAACTTGTCTTCTTACGAGGTGTGTGTCTTGGCCGTGCGACCAACAACATTGCATATTATAACGCCATTATTGAATTATTGGTTGATGTTATCTCACTCAAAATTCGTCATTTGGTTGTGCGTCTCGATTCGTAGCTTATAGTACTACAGTTAAGTAATGTCTATTCTATTCGAAGTCCTACTTTGTTACAGATTTATTTGCGAATTCGCCTCTTGGAATGTTACTTCCTTTTGATGGCCCTTGGCTCTGACACACACACTACTCAATCCTTGCATGAAGAAGATCAAATCCTCTTGATAGACTTGCTGGAGTCTCCAAGCTGCTGTTCAATGCTAATTCCTTCACACAATTATTTCACCAATTCTCCAATGAATATTTCTTCTAACTTTTTCCATGAGAATTCCCTCAATATATAGGAGAGAATCAATTAGTTACTTGGATAGGAATGATCCCAAAATATCATGGAATCCAGTACTAGGATAACCATTCAAATGCCAACCCATCCTTCTAGAAGATTCCCTTCTAGAAGCATCGAGAATTCATCTTTTTCCTTGCTTTGGGAAGAGTTATCACCCTAGTAGTTCAACATAGTGTGAGAAGTTCGCACCCTGGCTTAAGGCAGCTTGCGAGAATGGGTCATTCTCGCAGCCAAATATACTAGCAGCCTGCGAACATGCTTCAAAAATGAGTTTTCTTGGAAGAGATGAAAGTAAATTTTCTCAGGTAAAAGTTCTTATGAAGAGCCTGAGTACACCATCATCAATACATCATCATGATGACCAAAATCATGGGTAACAGAATGCCCCCCAAAGTATGAGGTTAGAACCAGTGATAGCCGAAAGACTTTGTAGGCTGCATGTGTGTGTTGGAAACTAGGGGCACACCTAATCGGAAACCTGTGAATCAACCAAGCATCTGCAGAATATCATATATACCAATTTTGAGGTAGGCATTCCCATACTCAAATCATAGACTGATGACAATTGTAGACCTGGATCATGGCCGCCAATCATACACTGTGGATCCATAGCATAGCCACCAGGAATACACTGTGGATCTATGCGAAAAATTCAAATTGAGAAGACATAGCCACGAGACATACACGATGGATCTATGTGTCGCAGATAATACATTCTCCATCACAACCTGGACAAAGATGATATCCAGGGTCTTCAATCTCGTCACCCAAAGTACGAATCTAACCATGTGATTACATGTGTTGAAGTCGAACATGGCAGAAACCACTTGATTACCGGTCATTGATGAAACCGTTAACAAGTGCGAGGGAAATCACCTTTGATGTCAATGACTCCCAAGGTACTCTAGTACAATCCATCGAGTGTGAATGAATGAGTTGAATTCGAACATCCGATGGAATCTTTCGATCAGGGGTCAATGATGTAAACCCACTGTTGAAAGCGAGTAAACCTGCCATTGAGGCATGCAAGCTCCAAGGTACCAAAAGATTTCTAAGTCTTGATTCCAAATAATGAGCTGAAGTCGACGGAACAAAACTCATCACAGGAGGGCGTTGATGTATCCCCCATCAATGACACGAAATGACTCGAAGGTTTTTCATGATTATAGAGTTTGGAAAAACACTTAAAAGAGAACTCTCTTAGTTCCTTTTTCGTAAAATAGTCTGGATGAGACCGAAAAAGAGATAAATTATCGCTCACCAGACGCTTACTTCAAATAATTTATCGAGCGTGAAAATAGCAAGGTTGCTCGATGATCTTTTCATGTTTAGAGAGTCTGAAAAGAGCTTAAAGAGGACTCCAGGGGGGTTCCTTTTTCGTATAACCTTATCGAGCCGGAAAAAGTGATAAAAGGATGCTCAATCACGTTCTCATGTATTTGCGAGCGCAAGAACGGACAAAAACGACGCTCGAGGTTTTATATAAAAACCATAAAAAACAATCAAAACACGCGATGAAAAAGAAAAAACATGTCCATATCCTCATATTTTACCATCAAAATCATCATGCCTGCAAAAGTTATACTCAAAATGACATTAGTGATTAGGGTTTAATAGATAAATAATCTTAAAAAATTAAATGACATAGTAAAAAGTAAATGAAAAGGAGTAACAACTCTTTTACCATATCATTTTTACCTTTCCACTATTTTGAGCTCAAAAAACCCCTCTTTTACCCTTCAAGTTCGACGTCGGATTGCGGGAGCTATGAGAGTTCATTCAGCGAGCCATCAGTGGCAGTAAGGTAGGCTCTTTGTCCTTAACATTTTCATGGTTTAATTTTGCAATTTTATTGGTTAAATTTCATTTTTTGGGTTGATTTAACAAGCCCTATTTGCACGTTGCCATTCTCGCAGGTAGGCTTCACGGGACATGCGAGAATGGGTGATTCTCGCAGGTGACCCATGGGCAGCTTGCAAGTTTCTCGCACTGTGCACACAGGGCACCTGCGAGAACCGCAAAACTAAAAAAAAAAAAAAAATTTTATCCAATGAAAAAGAATGATTTCATGAAAATGGTTGTTAATCTTCTTGTTGTGTCCCTTATTCAGATATTTGGCCAACAAAATGGTGCTTGAATGGCGCGAAAGGGAACACGAAGAAGACAATGCAAATGCTGAAAATCATCCGCCTACTATCGCTGCTTTAAGAAACTGTGGCCTCTTGAAATACTTTCGTATCCCGGGCATGAGGGCCCAAGTCAGATTGTTAGAGTACCTGGTGTGTATGTGGGACCCTGATCAGCAGGTATTTCATGTGGGGGCCCACACACTATCCTTAGAAATTGAAGACATTTACTTTTTGACTGGTTTGTCTCGGTGCGGGCACTATGTGAGCCTGACCGGTAGTAGAGGTGGTGGGCTACTGATGAGTGAGTATTGCCATATACATTGCGTTCCTGAGGTTGAGAGAAAGAAAGGAAAAGTAGAAAATTGGGGGGTACAAGATTTGACCCTTTGTACTATCCTATTTACCATTGCTCAGATGGCAGGGAGTTATGCTCCTCACATGGCATTACAGAGTTACTTCTAGTATGCTATTGAGTGTACTGAGCCTCGAGTGTTCAACTGGGTAGATGTTGTGCTTCGTAGTATGAAGAAGCAATTAACCAAATGCAGACGCGGTGACCTGAAGCAATTCGGGTATGGATCTTTGTTGGTGTCCTTCTTCCTTGAGAGGGTTCCTGTACTAAGACTGCAAGTTGAGTGGAATATACCGGGTCCCAGGGATCCAAGGATGCTGAGATGGTGTCGGCTCATGGCCCGGCACGTAGCAGGACCGATCATCAAGTATGATGATATTTTCTTTGACTGGCTTCAAACCCAGATGTTGATGGTAGACGACTATGCTTATGTCGAGTTGGATTTTCGAGGAGATCCGGACTTAGCACTGCCAGAGGATACTCAGTGGGGCGACCTTGGTAAGAAGTACATGCATTTTCTCTTTTTTAAATATTTTGTGAATTTTTATCATATTCAAATGTTTTTTGTTTTATATGTTTATCCAAAGACTAATACAAAATCGTTTGTTGATAACACAGATGTTGGACCTTACTAACCCCCTGGTGCTTCTCCCATTCAGCGGTGAGGAGAGGTAGCAACAGCGCCACAATATGCCGAGGATTATCAGGTGGTGGAACAAAATCTAGAGGGCCTGACCGTAGATATTCTAGACATGCCTCTGGAAGAGGTTCCATGACGCGACTAGTGCCATACTGTAGAAGTATCAACATCTATGAGTTGACTGCTCCATAGGGTTGCTAGGGAAATCGTGTGTTACCGTGAACGTCATCCATGACGTCACTTTGTAGAAGCTATGAGCTTCAATTTTGACATTTTGGTATTCGGACAAACTTTTTGTAAAAAACTCTTTTGATCGTTATATATAAAGACGGCTTCTACCAGTTTATCATGTGTTGTGTGAACATTGATGTGATTGATTTATAAATGATTCAAATTTCTGTCTAATACATAATTAGCCAATGCATCTGTTAATGTATTTAGACATATAGGAATATGTTGATATTCAATGTAATCAAAGTAACATTCCAAGAGGCGAATTCGCAAATAAACCCGTAACAAAGTAGGACTTCGAATAGAATAGACATTACTTAACTGTAGTACTATAATGCATCTGTTAACTGTAGTACTTACCTGAGAAAAGTTACTTTCATATCTTCCAAGAAAACTCATTTTTGAAGCATGTTCATAGGCTGCAAGTATATTTGGCTGCGAGAATGACCCATTCTCGCAGGCTGCCTTAAGCCAGGGTGCAAACTTCCCGCACTGTGTTGAACTGCTAGGGTGCGAACTCTTCCCAAAGCAAGGAAAAAGATGAATTCTCGATGCTTCTAGAAGGGAATCTTCTAGAAGGATGGGTTGGCATTCGAATGGTTATCCTAGTACTGGATTCACTGATATTTTGGGATCATTCCTATCCAAGTAACTAATTCATTCTCTCCTATATATTGAGGGAATTCTCATGGAAAAAGTTAGAAGCAAGATTCATTGGAGAATTGGTGAAAGAATTGTGTGAAGGACTTAGCATTGAACAACAGCTTGGAGACTCCAGCAAGTCTATCAAGAGGATTTGATCTTCTTCATGCAACGATTTAGCAAGTGTGTGTGTCAGAGCCAAGGGCCATCGAAAGGAAGTTTGTGACATCAAGGCTCAGGTTGTAATCTTTACTTTCCATTAATATGATACAGTGGCATGTCCCTTTCCCATAAAGCTATTTCTACTTTATTGTATAATTCCTTGATCGTATACATATGTTGACTGTTGAATAGATTGTGCTATATTCACTTTGGTTGGTTTGTGTTGTCTTGGTCTTGACTGCATGAGAGCACTGGAGCGAAGCGGGAGCAACAAAGACCATAGGAAGCGATAATAAGGTATGTTACTTGTTCTTGCCTCCTAGTTAATTCAATGGTTAAAACCTAGGGAAAGAGTCATGTCCTGTCTTGATTTGTTCTAGATCCAGGTGGATCTAGGGAGATCGGTTAGTGTCCACACCTATGGATTTATCCAATAACAACTTTGCTTGCCCCTATCTTGCCTGGGTGCATCCCATTTGAGCACAAGTTCACCCTGATTGAAATCTTTCTTTTTGCTCTTCCTGTCAAAGGTTTGTTTGATCTTCTGCTGATGATCGTGGGCCCTGTTCATGACCTGTTCCCCGATCTGCTATACTTCCACCATCTGATGAATCCTTCTGACCATATGGTCAGGCTCTCCTTCAAGGTCCTGGAGGAATTTTGCCACAGATAAAGCGATCTGAGTAGGAAAAACAACTTCTGTCCCATAAACTAGTTGGAAAGGTGAGATGCCAAGGGACCTCTTTGTTGTCACCCGATCAGCCCACAGAGAAAATTTGAGCTTTGAATCCCAGGCCCTTTTATTGTCTTCCAGTAATTTCTTAATAAGCTTGATCAGACTTTTATTGGAAGATTCCGCTAGCCCATTTCCTTGAGGATAATAGGGAGTAGAGTGAATCGTGAAATCTCAAACTGTTCATAGAACTTGACCAGAGGATCAGACCTGAAAGAGGCGGCATTGTCAGTGATAATTCTGCTAGGGCAACCAAATATGGCTAAGATGTCCTCCAGGAAGCTGATAATTACTTTTGTGATAAGTGCTCCTGGTGGGGACAACTTCTATCCACTTGGTGAAATATTCTGTCGTAGCCAGGATCCATCTATGCTGGCCACTTGAGGGAGGATGAATTTCTCCAATGAAGTCCAATCCCCATTGTTGAAAGGGTGTTGAAACTACTATAGACTTTAATGGTAGATATTTGAGCTGCTACTTTCCTGAGAACCTTTGGCATTTGATGCAAGCTTTGATTTCTCTGCAGACATCAGGGAATAAAGTGGGCCAGTAATACCCAGCCCGGAGGATCTTATGGGTTGTGGTCTTCCAAAAATGATGCCCCCCACAAAGGATGTTATGGAAATCAAACATAACCTTCTGGTCTTTTTGTGGGTCCAGGCATCTCAAAAATACCCCTAGAGGGTCTTTCCAGTACAAGGCTTGGTCAATGAGGCAATATCTGACAGCCTTGAGCTTTAAAGCTCTCGCCTTGATTTTTCCCATTCCATCAGGAGGCCTCAATTCTTGCAGAAAATACAAGATATCCTTGTACCAGAGGCATGTTGTTAGTGATAGGGCACCCTGAGAATTCTTGTTGGATGACTCAACTTGCTCATTGATGAAGTTAATCCCCAAGGCTTTGCAATTGGATTCAACCAGCAACTGAGCCAAACCCTGCCCCTTTATCAGCTTGGTGGGATTAATCTCCAGATCAAACTCTAGGATCTTGGCAATCCATTTATCTCTTCTCCCGTCTATGTCAGGCTGTAAAAGGATGTCCTTCATAGACGATGCAGGAACGTATGCAGTGACCTTTGAGTGCAAGACATAGACTCTGAAAGCTTTGAGAGATTTCACCAAAGCATAGGCCTGCTTCTCCATGATCTCGTACCTGATCTCTGCATCTCTTAATGCCTTGTTGAATAAGGCAATGGGTTGCTCTCGCCCTTCCTCATTTTTCTGCAACAAGACCACTGCTATTGTATCATAAGAAGCAAAAGAAAAAATCAGTAAATCCTTGGAATAATCAGGACTGATTAGCACAGGTGCCTCAGTCAATGCCCTTTTTATTTGGACAAAACATTCCCTGGATTCAACAGTCCATATAACTTCATTTTCCTTCCTGAGCATGGCTGTGATATGTTTCACTAGCTTAGCAAAATTTGAGGCAAATCTCCTCAGAAAATTAACCTTCCCCAAAAAGGCCTGAACTTCCTTCTTAGATCTGGGAAGTGACAGGGTCTGAATTGCTTCTACCCTGCTAGGATCAATCCTTACTCCCTCTGCTGACACTATATGGCCTAATAACTTCCCCTCCTTCATAGCGAATAAATATTTCTTGGGGTTTAGGGATAGGCCAAACCTCCAACACTTCAAGAAAACTTTCCTCAGGTGACAACGGTGTTCTTTGTTTGTTCTGGAGAAAACTGTGATGTCATCCAAATAGATCACCACAAACTGATCTTTTTCCCCAATGAAGGCTATATCCATGGCTCGCTGAAATGTTGCTCCTGCATTCATCAATCCAAAAGGAATTTTGGCATACATGAATGTGCCCCAAGGAGTGGTGAAGGTCGTTTTTTCCCTGTCCTCAGGCATGATTGATATCTGGTTATAACCAGAAAAACCATCAATCATGGATATTCTAGATGCACCAGTGACCTTCTGTAGTATGTGTTCCATGTTGGGCAGGGGATAATTATCTTTCCTTGAGCTCCTGTTCAGGTTCCTGAAATCAACACAGATTCTGATTTCTCTGCTTTTCTTCCTTACCGGGACCAAATTGGCCACCCATTCGGAATATCTCAAGGGGACAATGATTTGTGCATCTAGCAATTTCTTCACTTCTTTCTCCATGACAGGTAGCAACATGGGATTTATCTATCTCAGCTTCTGCCTGAATGGCTTAGCCTCTTCTTTCAGTGGTATCTTGTGCTCAATGACAGATGTGTCATAAGTCTTGAGGTCTTCATAGGCCCACACAAACACGTCAGCGAATTCCTTTAATAACTGAGTATATTCCACCCTCTGTTCATTGGTCAGGATGCTTGATAATTTGAAAAACTTAGGCTCCTCCTGTGTGCCAATGTTGCATTCGACTATATCAACATCTTTATTTGAGACACCACCCTTTACTACCACATCATTATTGTCGAACAGTCTCTCTAAAGGGACTAGTCCCCTTGGAATGTGATTACTAGGCAACTAAATGATCTGGTGATTGACAATTTTATTCAAGAATACCTCGAAGGGAGGGTCACCTTCGGTATCAGGATCCTGATCAATGTGTAATGAAGAAAACTCATCGACGGACTAAAGAAAATTTTTGATTTCAAGATCATCCTCGAATACCTCCCAATGCTTTACATTGTCCAGGATGGATGACCTGTACCTTATCTCGACCTCACCATGGATCTTCGGTGGCAGAGGGATCCTGAGCAGACTAGCCAAGACCGCTAAGGAGTCGACCGAGGTATTCTCTTCCCCTGGGAAAAAAGTAATGTTGAAAGCTGAGAAGAAATTATAAATCAGGTCCCATACCTCGTTTCTGTAACTTCTGAGCCGAGGATGCTTGGCCCGATAAACACTCTTGACCTGTTGGATAATCAATTCCGCATCTCCGAATACATCCATCTCTCTAATTCTCATTTCTTTTGAATCCCTCATACCCAGAACAAGAGCTTCATATTCTGTCACATTGTTGGTGGTTTCAAATTCCAGCTTGTATGACAGAGATATGGTCTCTTGACAGGGCGATATGAAAATCACTCCAGCCCCTGCGCCTATTCTAGAGGAAGCCCCGTCAAAGAAAATTTTCCAAACATAGGTGGTTGGAGGGGGCATCTCTTGATTAAGAATGGGCATCTTTCTGATCTGTAAAGGGTCCTCAGGAGTTTCAGTGATCTGCAACAAACTAGACCCTAGATCTATGTCAAGTGCGAAGATGGGGTGATTAGTGGGGTTTGCTTCATCACTAACAATATAGGCTATTTGGGCTTCTCTGTACAACATCTTTTGTTCCCCTCCGAAGACTGGAATGGTGGCATATGTGAGATCCATCTGTAATGTTCCTCCAAGTCTCTTAATCCAAGACCTAGACAGCAGCATACCAAACTTGGGGGGAACATCAGCTACCACAATGTCCATGATCACACTTTTCATGGGCAGCTGGAACAAAGAGACCACCAGATATTTGATGACTCCAAGACATTGCACCCTCCTTGAATCAAAAGAGTACAATTCATGATAGGCCTTTGTCACTTCCAGTCCCAGCTCTTCCATGACTACCTTGGGCATAAGGTTATGGGAAGCTCCTGAATCCATGAGGCAATTATGTAACACTTTACCATGTATGTTCAGGGAGGTGTAGAAGGGAGGGGATGAGTCATCTCTATCTTCTATCATGGGACCTAGGATGATGGCTGGCTTCTCATATTGAAGGTTTACTGAGTTAGAGGGAGGCTGGGGGGACTCAGACTGTAGCATCTTGGAGAGGGATCTTTTGAAGTCTTCATTTTTTACTAGCTCTAAGAGGGGAATGGGAATCCTGATCTTTTGAATTTCATGCTCAAAATTAAAAGAGGAAATAGGTTTAGGAGCTTCCCTAACCTCTGAGACAGGTTCTTTGGCTGCTGGCAAAGCGCCGTGAGCTTTCTTTTCTTTAGTAATGGCTGCTGCAGATTTAGTAGGCCTTTCTGCTATGAGGGGCTAGTCTTGGCTGTCAAAGTCTCCTTCCTTCTTTCTTGACCTGAGATTGTATCTATTAGAGGTGTGGCCAGCCCTTTCTCCTTTACCTAACTCATGGATTTGAATGCTCATCAGGGACTCTTCATATGCAGACTAAGTCAAATGGAGAAAAGGAGGAGCTTCTTCAACACAATGAATTTCAGGGTCAAACTCGACTATCTCCTCTTTTTCCTCATGATCAACTAGGTTATTTTGGAGAGGGGTTTGAATTCTTTGATCTTCTCTATCTTTTCCCCTCTGTTCCCTTGGGAAAAACTGAGGCACATTGTTAGTAGGTCGTCTAAAACCTCTATTATCAGTATTTTGGGGATTTTTGTATATGGGCTTCCCTTCTAATTCCCACCTTTCCATCCTAGCAGAAAGTGAATTTAGTACTCTAGCTGTCTCATCTGTCTGATGGGGCAGGGGAGATGAATTGGATGGGGAGGATTCAGGCCTTTTCTTGGACATGTTTCTATCAATAGCATTCCTGAGTCGATCCACAGCCAATACGTTAGATTCTACCTCCACAGCTGCATCCTGCATGTGAGCCAGAGTAATGGCTCTTCTTTCCCTCAGCAGTAGGTAGAAATCAGGATCAAAAGTGCTAGCATAAGTGATATTAGCTGAGACTTCTGAGGGCTTTATCTCAGCGGGAATTTTATTATACATTTTATTGAATCTCTTAGAGAAGTCAGAGACATAATCTCCTTCCTTTCTCTTCAAAGACTCAAACTCTGTCATGTAATACATGAAGTCTTTTTTATCTTCCCACTGTGTCAAAAAGGCATTATCTAAAGCTTCGATCCCATCAATAGATCCAGGAGGCAAGGCCTTAAACCATTTTCTAGCCTCTCCCTGGAGACTATGAACAAAAATCCTCATCCACACGTCTGCATGCATGATGACATTATCATCTGTGAAACTGTAAAAGGCTTCTAGGTGTTCTTCTGCAGTTATGTCCCCCTCACCTGTAAACTTGGGCAGCTGCTTGAGGTAACCATTTGTCGGGAGGGCATTGAGAGGTTGAGGTAACACAAGGGGGTCATACCTAGCAGCTATAATAGCCTCCATTCTAGTCATAGGGGGATTTAATCCTACCATGGGAATATTCAGTGGAGGAGAACTTAGAGGAGAAGGAGTGTGAATGGGGGAAAATAGGGAGAGAGCTAAGGGACCTAAATGAGAAGACACTTCTCTCTGTGCAGTAATATTAACAAAAGGAGGGGTGGTGAAACTTTCTAAGGCCCGGGGTCTACACTAGGCACCGCTTCGATGGAGGGGGGAGTGACAAGGATCTCTCCTTCTGATGCCGGACCAGGAGGGGAAAGCTCAGCAGGAACACTCCCGAAATTGAGAAAATGGGAAACCTCAGAAAAAGGCTAACTGGGAAGCTGGGAATAATAAAATGGAGTTTTTACGGAAGGAGGTGGAGAAATACCTAGTTTAGCAATGAAACTTTCTCCTTGAGAGGCCTTCCCTTTTCTGATAATCACCTCCAGGTCTTCTTCAGGCATGACCAGAGGCAGCTGTGGATGGGACCGCGTGTGTCTACTGCTGGAAGCCACAACTAACCCAACAGGTTCGTCGCAGTGGAGTCATCACAATGGAGTCGCCAGGTGCACAGTAGCAATATTCAAGGGTTCTGATGCCTGATGCACCTTCAGAATCATAAGCTCAATGTCTTTCAATCCCAGGGAAGGTTTTCAACTTCGTCCCCAGCAACGACGCCAGAAATGTTGGTGATGGAAGTCACTCCTGGATTGTTTGCAGGAGCAGAGCACGACACCCATCAGTTTTATGTCACAATAGTTTTTTATGGGTGATCAAATGAGTAGAAACTCAGGAAGATCTCACTCTAACTTAGTGATTGGGACTGGCATGTAAGGAACAAAGGAGGTCTTGATCTAAATTCAGTCAGTGGGATGATTAAAAGATGAAGAGGTGGAAGACTTGGTAAGAAAAGTGAACAAACTACTTTGAGCAACAGGCTTTCAGCAGTTTGCAGAAGAAAGACTCTGAATGCAAAATCCTCTTGGTTCAGGGTCTCAAGAAACTGAAAGGGGGACTTGACTAGATTCTCCAATTCCATGTCGTTCAGCGATAGGAAAATCACACATACCGATTAGAGACAACGCAACTGCTACAGTGATCCAATTCAACATCATCCTATCACAGTTACAACTCGACTAGATTCTCCAATTCCGAGCTGCTCTAACATAGTGTAAACAAAGACCCGAAAGAAACTGACATCCATAAGGCAACAAGTCTCAAGAGTTCATGCATAACCAGATTAATAGTGCTTCATTAAATCTTTACAACCGGGAGCCTTGCTCAACCATCGATAGATACAAAAATGGCGAAAAGACCTACATATAATCAAAACAACCACATCAACAAAATCAAGACGCTGCATTAAACACATTGTGTCTGCATGGCTTCTGACAATCTGCACCTGCAGTCTTTGAATGATCGTGCACCTATGGTAGATGCAATCGAACTTCTGATAGTTCTGTGGGTGAATCGACGTGCTTTTAATTTGTCGCCAGACTTTTGCATTAAGGCGGAGATGATGTCTAACCACCACCAACTACCTTAATAAATGCTTCATTGGGATTGAGAATGGCCCGGCTAACTCGACACCTTTGGGATGTGGAAGGCCCCTCGCGCTGCCACCTGGATTAGCTGAACGGCCTGATGAATAGATGTGGAGGCCAGCGTGAAGGCTGGGGGGGCGTAATGGGAGTGGTGGCACCAAAACTATGAGGGTGATATGAGAGGTGATGAGGTGTGGAAAATGTGACAGGGGAAGACACACGGTGAAAGGAAATAAGAGGAGGGGGTAGGAGATGGGATATAATGGGCACATTATTTATGGGAGGCTGACGTGGAAGGGAGCAGGACACATGATAGGTGGTGAGTGGATGATGAGATGGGGGGAGGGACCATATGGATGGAAAGAGGGGAGATGGACAGATGGTGGAGGATGAGGAAGGGATAAAGGGAACGAGCCTTGTCGCATGGTCAGGTGGAGAACAGCTGGTAGGGGGGAGAATGGTACAAAAGGTGACACGACAGGAAGGGGGCCCCATGTTGATACCCAACCATTCCGAACCCCCCTTCTTTAATTAAAGGTAGGATGGCAAAGGGGGTCGGAATTGCTTAAGAGTCGTTGATCCGGGCGCTCTAATCCTGGCCGTTCGAGAGATGCGCGCCCGATTCTGGACCCGCCCCCTCTGCTTAAAGGTAGAAAGGCAGGGGCGGTCTGGAATTGCCTTGTGCGTCATTGATCCGGGCACCCTGATCATAGCCATCGGAGAGATGCACCCCCGATTATGGACCCCCCCCTTCACTTAAAGGTAGAAAGGCAGGGGGTCTCCGAAATCCAATGTGCGTCGTTGATCTGGGTGCTCTGATCGCTGCCATCCAGATTCGCTTGTCGCTTAACCATAGGCACATTTTGTGTCCAGTACTTAGGGTAAGTGGGTTTTTTACCCACTCCTTCGCATTCTAACCCCCCTTATAATAAATGTCACTAACAACCCACAATGATGAGTGGAAGCCTCTCAAGTTGATTTCGGGCTAGATACCCTGCCCTTGCGTGTGGATCGGACAGTCGACTGTCCCCCCATGCTTTATTGTTGTCGGTGGTAACCTTAGCAGCCTATCTTATTAGGGTCTTACACAAGGTGACTGTGAAGGGGAAAGTCTTCATGGTACCTGGAATTGACGTTGGCCAAACTCACTCGGGCTCCTTGGAGGGTATACCCACGATTATGTGCGGGAGCTTGCACCAGGGTGTAAGTCCGTTAAGCAGGTCGTCAACGTAAATTTTCCACCCTAGCCCAGCCCCTTCTCATCTCATTGTTGCGACATTGGATTTCATAACCAAATGGTAACTTCAGAATTAGAAGGTATTGTTTTCTTGGTGTTGTTTCCTAGAGTTTTTACTAGCTCATGTTGTTTGTTTACCTAAGTTGACCACAGGATTTTCTTTGTAAGTTTGTGACTCATTCACAATAGACCCTCCATGTCATTCACATAGAATCCATGGCTTTCCCCCAGAAAATCTGGAAGGTTCTCAACCCTTTCCTACCATCTCACCAGAGGGCTCTCCTCAATAGAGTGAAGTACAAGACGTCACCACTCCACAAGTGGAAAGAAATGACTCTCTAGAACGGTTCTGAATTACCAATTCTCGAGAGGACTTTCGACTTCACCTTGATTCTGAGAGACATATTATGCGAGTGAATTCTTTCAGAGACTTAGTTTTTTTGTCTTTTGGATCACTGACTGGACCTTTTCCACGACCTGAGGGCCAAGATCCTTTTTGGACTACTAGCATTTTTAGACGAGATCTTTTTGGTTTAGGAGCAGGTGTTGATATCACCGTCTCACCTGCGTTCCCCAAAACCTCTGACCCAGATGCAGTACCTTTTACTACTGCTTATTATTTTCCTGGTACAGAAGTTCCGTGAACTGACCACGTCCTAACCCTCCCTTTACAAATGGTCCATTATACAGATACTATGAGTATTCACACCGATATTACAGCGGCTAGTCAAGCCCCCATTGGCACACCCCTCTCACCCAGTGTCACCCTGACATTTCCACCCAGATACCGTGCGTTGAATGCTTCTATTCCCACTCCTACACAAACCCCATATGGAATTCCTGGTGGTCCCTCTTCTTCTGGGCACTCTCCTCCCTGCTTCATTCCGACACTTCCTCAACCCCCTTTTGGAGGACGTTTTCCATCCTCTATCGGTGGAACCAATCCTAGTGGCACCATCCTGTCATTCACACCAAATTACCAGATTCCTGTTGGTGGACAATTTCACCAAGGAGGTTTAACTCAACCCCCCCCCTTGTAGGGAAAATTCCTAGTGGAACACAAATCCCAATCAGAACACAATCTTCGATTGGAGCACAACCCCCACCGACCCCACCCTATGGAAAAAACATACCTCCATCCTTGGCCCAGTATTGGAGCCATATAATACAACATAATCCTCAATCAACTGGGGGGAAACAACCTCCAGCTACATCCGTTATACCCCCAAGTATAGGCCAACCATATCTAGGTACGTCCAATCCTATTTGGGGCTCGAATGCTCAAACTCATGTCCCTTTTCAAGGATACAATCCCATGAGCTATTTTTCTTCACAACAGCCATCGAATCTGCCTGGGTCTTCGTATTATATGCAGATTGCTTATGGTCCCACTGGTTTGCCGATGGTACTCCCTCCCCAAAGCCACCAATACCCGCATGTGAATAGACAATTACCCTTCTTGGCCACTTTGGACCTCCCGGATCTGTCGAGGATTTTAAACGATCCAATCCGTCACTCTCCCCAATGGCTCTCTATACCATCCAAGCTACCATATGACATCCCTAAATTAGATGGCAAAGTGGGAGGGGACCTGAAAAATCACGTGATGACTTTTCACCTCTGGTGCTCATCCAACTCCTTGATTTATGACTCTATTCGTTTACGTATTTTTCAAAGAAATCTCACAGATTCTGCCGTGAAGTGGTATATGGAATTACCACGAGGTTTCTTCACTGACTTCAACACCCTAGCTATGGATTTCCTCACCCACTACTAGTTACCGATCCATTATGAAACGGGGACAGAGATTTTGAGTTCCTTCAAACAAAACAAAGCCACTCATATATCTGATCACATTCATGAGTGGCGACATAGATGACGTCTCATCAAACTCGAACTTCCTGATCAGTTGCTGTCCAAAGGGTTCACCAAATCATTTGTGAATGACATCGGTTGTGACATCGCCATGGGTGGAGTTGTCATGGAAGAACAGACCATAAGTCATTCTCAATACCTTGACCTCGTTTACTCACAAACGGGTACTCTTTACGACTTACTCCCTGTTGCACCTCGCCCTTCCACTTCCGCCACTTCAACTACTCCAGCTACTTCTCATGTAGCCGACAGTGTGATTGGCACTTTCCATGCCCAACCACATTCTGCCTCAAGCAACAACCCCAAACCCATTTCTTCTAATGTTCAAAATGCTCTGTCTCCTACCCCTCCCACCGGCAAGACTTCTGAGGTAAATGCAGTTCAATCTACCCCAGCCGGTAAAAACAAATCCAAAAAGGGAAAGGGTAAGAATAAGGAGGAAAAAAATACCTCGCAAGTAGAGAAAACCAAAACTCAACCTATTGACGATAGGGATAAGCGCAAACCTCGATACCCTTGTCTTATCTATGGTGATGATCACTACATGAAGGATTGTCCACAGCATGTCGAGGTTACTAAGTTCCTTCAAGGGGCTCTGAAACCACCCACTCTAGCTGTTTTGTCCCAACCCTTCCCCTCTCAACAATAGGCCCAATTGGTCATTCATGACCAACCTTCCCCTTCCACTACATCCTATGTATTAATGTGTACTGGCGATTAAAAGAAGAATGACATCGCACTTACCACTCAAGCCAAAGATTATTCTCCCTCTAAGGACAAGGTTGATGTTATACCTCCTTCATTGGTCCAACCATCTCCCACGACTCCACCTACTAATGGTCCTCTTCATCTCAAATGACTGAGCCTTGATACAGTTCTTCACCCCCCTCCAAAGGGTGTTGTTTGGAAATCGGATTTCAATCCTCATGCTCATGCTACCTAGAACTATAGCATTGTTGAAGATCTGGCCCAAGCACCTTCCACGATGTCAACCCTCAAAGTCCTTCAAAGTTGTCCCACACAACGGAAGGCACTGTTGAAAGCTATTGGTGGAATCAACCCAATGGATTCGAATTTAATAATTTTTGACTTGGAATATCACATTCCAAGGTTACCCCCTCAACTCGCATTCCAAATCCAAGTAATTGTCTCTGACAAAAACATTTGTAGAACCGTTATCAATGAGGGTGCCTCGACATGTTTCATGTCTGTTACCTGCTGGAAATCCATCAGCTCTCCCTCTTTGACTGAATCCCATAACACACTCAAAGCCTTCAATGGCTCCACTTTTAAGCCTTATGGTGTCCTTCCTTCATTTTCAATCATGCTAGAAGGAAAAATGGTCCAAGTCAAAGTGGAAGTATTTGACTCTCCTCTCGATTACAATCTTCTGCTTGGCCGTAGCTAGATCGATTCCATGCACGCAGTTGTGTCGACTCTTTTACATGTTGTACATTTCCCACATCAAGGAAAGGTAATCACCGTCGACCAATTAGCCTTCTTTAACTTGGATACGCGTACTGGCAACATACCGTTCATCGCCAACCCCCCCCCCGGCTATGAAAATGTCGGTGTAGGTCTTCTCAAAGACTCTTCGTTAATGGGTACCTTCCCCATTCCACCACCCAATGTTCCACACTCGTCTTTTGCTTCAATGAACATGATCTCCACCTCGATTCAAAGAACCCCTACGTCTCACAACCCATGGATGGTACCCAATCCTGACGATCATCTTCATTACAGCGATGAAATGCCTTTGAGTCCAGTTGAATCCGCCTATCAGTCCATTCAATCGACAACCCCTTATACCCCCTCTCTTGGTGATTTATCTCCAGATCATTTCCACGTCATTTTTACCATGGACGAGATGATTATGTCTGTCTTGGAAGAAACCCCCTGGAATAATGGCCATCACCATTCCATCCTCTTCCTGGAATAACACACCATCGAGAGCTACCAACGGATCTCAACCTCATCGACCGTTGTCGTCATTTCAACCATTCTCGAGTCCACACACGATGTGTTTTTCGAAGGGAAATTAAGCAATATCTCACCCACTATTCCCCTCAACATATCCATCAAACCTGGAATTGTAAAAAATGTGCATATCAGAGCTTCGTGCTCCCCTAATGAAATCGTCACCTACAAGTCACTTTTCAAAGAATTTCATGACGTCTTCGCCTGGAGCTATGAAGAAATGTCGGGTATCGACCCCGACATTTTGATACATGAGATTAAGGCATACCTAGACGCTAAACCCGTTCGACAATGCCTTCGTCCAGTTCACCCACGTAAAGCGACTGCTATTAAGCTTGAAGTCGAGAAACTTCTCAAAGCCAACTTTATTTACCTGGTGGCCCTCACTGACTGGGTTTCCAATCTTGTCCTAATCGACAAGAAACAAGGCACAATCCACGTATGTGTTGATTATAGGGATATTAACAAATCTTGTCCTAAAGACAACTTTCCTACCCCCTTCGTCTATCATATTGTCGACGATTGTACCGGAAGAGAAATATTCTCTCTAATGGATGGTTTCTACAGATATAATCAAATCAATATTGTTCCCTAGGATCAACACAAAACCTCTTTCATTTGTCCTTGGGGCACTTTCGCCTATCGAAAACTTCCTTTCGGTTTAAAGAACGTTGGCGCCAATTTTCAGTGCGCTATGTCTTATGCCTTCCATGATATCAAGCACATCGTGTAGCCATATCTTGATGACTTACCCGCTCATTCCATGCGCCGGGTCAATCATCCAATCGACCTCCAAGCCATTTTCCTCCACCTTCGGTTTTACCATATACGCTTGAATCCTCACAAATGCATTTTCTATATAGAATCTAGCCGACTTCTAGGCTTTATTGTTTCACATCAAGGGATCAGGGTAGATTCTTTAAAGGTCGAGGCAATTCTCAATCTCCCTCCTCCTTCTACACTTCGCCAGTTACAAAGTTTGCAAGGGAAAGCAAACTTTCTTCGTCGTTTCATCCTGAACTACGCCGCGATAACTCTTGGATTTACATGACTACTCAAAAAGGGGTCTAATTTCATATGGGATACTATCACAAACAAAGCCTTCAAAGCTTTGAAACTATCCCTGACACATGCTCCTCTTCTCTTCCTCCCTGATTATAGTCGTGATTATTTCCTCTACCTCACCACCTCAGATTACACCATCGCTATGGTTCTCATCCAAGAGGATGATTCTCATGAAAAACATGTTACCTATTACTTGATTCAAAGTCTAACGCCTACCAAAACCAAGTATTTACATGTTGAAAAACTGGCCTTGGCAGCCGTCCAAGCAGTTCAACGTTTCCGGCACTATATCCTCTCTCGCAAGACTATGGTAATTTCTAATTGCAACCCTATGCAACACATTCTCACATGTCAATTTCTAGGGGGAAAATACTCCAAATGGATCGTGATACTCCAAGAGTTTGACTTGGAATTCAAACGTGCTAAGTCCAAGAAGTCCTTAGTGTTTTCCGAGTTGATATGCGACTTTCCCTACTCTGAAACGGAAAATGTAGCAGTCGATTCATTACCTGATCAATCCCTTTTCCTAATTAGTTCCGATGATCCTTGGTATGGCGATATCATCATATATCTCCAAACCCAGACTTTCCAGCCCAATTTTTCCAATACTAACCGGTGTCGAATATGCTACCAAGCCCATCAATATATTATCCTTGGGGATGCTCTTTATCATCATGGGATTGACTCAGTTTTTCGACGCTACCTCACGTTCGACGAAGCCAAGAAAGCCTTAAATGACTGCCATTCTGGAGCCTGTGGTGGTCATATGTCTAGGTATGCTACTGCCCAGAATATATTACGAGCAGGGTATTTTTGGCCTTCTTTATTTAACGATTGCATAATCGCCATCCAAAAATGCCACGCTTGCCAGACCTATAATCATAAGATATGATCACATCCTGCTCCTCTTCGGCCTGTGGTCTTCGTTGGTCCCTTTGCGAAATGGGGTATCAATTTCATGACATGTCACCCCCACTCGGCCAGGGGGCATGGATACATTATTGTAACCGTAGATTATTTTACGAAATGGGCTGAGGTGATGCTGACATTTGACAATACTGGAAAGACCGCAGCGTTATTCATTTTCAATCACATCATAGCTTGTTTTGGTTTTCCTCAGGCTATCGTCACTGATCACGATAGCCAATTTAGAAACTTCATGATGTTCGAACTCACTGAAAAGTTGGGTCTTCGCTATGAAAACTCAACGCCCTATTACCCACAAGCCAATGGCCAAGTCGAAGCGATTAATAAAGTTCTCATAACCATGCTTCGACGAATGATAGGGATTCACAAAACAAGTTGGCACACAATGTTGTTTTCAGCATTGTGGTCTTACCAGACGTCCGTTAAGTCCACTACTAGGTTTACACCTTTCTGGTTAGTCTATGGTCTAGAAGCCATCCTCCCGATTGAATGTGAGATACCCTCCTTAAAACTAGCCGTCAAACTCCTACCAAACACTTCTGTAGAGGAAGAACGTCTGTTGTATCTCATGCAATTAGACAAAACTCGACGCGATGCTACCCTAGTCATAGAAGCCCAGAAGAAACGTGTCAAGTCCCAATACGACAAACATGTCAAGCCTCACGTTTATCTGAAGGAGATCTGGTTCTCCTCTACGAACAAGATCGAGAGATGCTAGGAGCTGGAAAATTCGAAGCCATGTGGCGAGGTCCTTATATCGTTAGACAAGTTTTGGAGAAAGGAGATTATGAGTTAGTAGATTACAACGGTATCCATTTGAGTGAACCCAGAAATGGGTTGTACTTAAATAAGTACTATGCATAAGATCACCTGTGCATGAGTACTTGAATTTTATTGTATCATACTTCTTGTGTGTTACTGTAGTATGATTTCTTCATTATCTAGTCTCTACCCTTATGTTACATTATGCTTGGTTTCCAGATGTCGGAGTCTTCGCTACCCCACATTGTCTTCATTGATGGCGCTAGCCGTAGTACTTAGAACCTTGCTTCTACTGTGTGGGCAATTTACACCCCTACAAACGAGCTTATCACTCTATGAGGTGTGTGCCTCAGTCATGCGACCAACAATATTGCAGAGTATAGTGTCGTTATCAAATTTTTGATTGATGCTATCTCTCTCGGTATCCATCGCTTGGTTGTGCGACTTGATTCGCAGCTCGTAGTACTATAGTTAAGTAATGTCTATGCTATTCGAAGTCCTACTTTGTTACGGGTATATTTGTGAATTCACCTCTTGGAATGTTATTTTGATTATATTGAGTATTAGCATATTCCTAGATGTCTAAATACATTAACTGATGCATTAGCTAACTATGTATTAGACAAACATTTGGGTCATTTATAAATTAATCACATCACAAGTATCACACAACACAAGATAAGCCGGTAGAAGCCGTATGTATATATAACGATCAAAACGTTTTTTACAAAAAAGTTCTGTCCAAGGACCAAAATTTCAAAATCTGAAGCTCATAGATTCTACAAAGTAACATCATGGATGACGTTCACGGTAACACACGACTACCCGAGCAACCCTACGAAGTAGTCGGCCAATTAACTCTAACAAGCCCACTGTATGACGTTGATAACGTCACGGGACCTCTCCAAGAGGCATGTCTGGAATGTATGCAGTCAAAACCTCTAAGTTTTGTTCCACTGCCTCATAATCTTCAGTGTCCCATCATGGCACTTGAGACACCTCTCCTCGTCGCTGAATAGGAGAAGTACCCGGAGGTCGATAAGGCCCCACGTCTATGTCATCAAAAAACAATTTTTGTAATTAGACCTTGGACAAACATAAAAACATTTGCATATGATAAAACTCACAAAAAACATTTAAAAAGTGAAAAAATGTGTACTTATTACCTAGATCTCCCCATTGAGCATCCTCAGGTAGGGCCAAGTCTGGATCCCCTCAGAAGTCTAACCCGACATAATCATAATCATTGACCATCAGCATCTATGGTCGCAACTAGTCAATAAAGGAATCATTGTATTTGATGATTGGTCCAGCTACATGTCGGGCCATGAGGTTACACCACCTCTGCATCCTCAAATCCTCTGGAGATGGTAAACCCCACTCAACCTGCAACCTCAGCAAGGGAACCCTCTCAAGAAAGAAGGACACCAATAGTGACCCATACCCGAATTGCTTCAGATTGCCTCTCCTGCATTTAGTCAACTGCCTCTTCATGCTACGAAGGACTGTGTCTGACTAGTTAAAGACCCGAGGCTCAGTACACTCTATGGCGTACTGAAAGTAGCTCTGGAGAGCCATGTGTGGAGCAGCACTCCCAGCCATATGAGCAATGGTGAACAAAATAGTGTGAAGGGTCAAATCCTGGACCCCCCAAATGGCCACTTTTCCTTTGCTTCTTTTAACCTCTGGAACACAGTACTGACGACAATATTCACTCATAGGAAACCCACCACCTCGGCTACCAGTCAAGCTAGCGTGGTACCCACATCGTGACAGTCCTGTCAGGAAATAAACATCCTCAATATCCAAGGACAATGTGTGGACCCCTACGTGGAATACTTGTTGGTCCACATCCCACATATGAACGAGGTGCTCCAACAGCCTGACTTGGGCCCTCATACCCGGGATCCAAAAGAATTTCAGGAGACCAGAGTCTCACAAAGAAGCAATGGTGCCCAGGTTATTCTCAGCAATAGCATCACCTTCTTCATGCTCTCTTTCACGCCATTCTAGAACCATGGTGACAGCCAAATCCCTGCACAAGAACCATAAGAAGAAGGTCAACAACTCTCTTCAAGCCTTGGTACATTTTTCATTGAGCAAACATCAAAGAAAATTTTCATTTTGTGGTTCTCGCAGGGGCCCCTTTAGCACAATGTGAGGTTCTCATAGGTGCCTTTGGCGCTACCTGCGAGAATCATTCATTCTCGCAGGTCCCGTGTGGCTAGCCTACGAGAATGCCTGAGCGCAAATTTTATCCCTAAAACGAACTCAAAAACTTGAAATTTACCAATGAAATTAAAAAATTGAACCATGAAAAGATAGAAGACAAGGAGCTTACCTCACTGCCAGAGACGGTTCGCCAAATGGTTGTTTGTATCTTCTGCAATCGAGCACCGAAATTCAAGGGCAAAAGAGGGGTTTTGGGCTAAAATCTTGGCAAAGTTACAATGAGTATGGTAAAAGAACTTGTACCCACTTATATTTACTTTTTACCATTTTTGTTGGTTTTAATAATTGTTTTATTTATCAAACCTAATGCCTAATACCCCTATGAGTGCGACTTTTTGCAAACATGACGACTTCGACATCCATACGCAGGGATACGAATATTTTCTCTTTTTCATCACATGTTTGAATTGTTTTTTATGGTTTTTTTCACAAAACCTCGAGCTTGGTCTTTGTTCGTTCTCACGCTCGAAAATACATGAGAACGTAATCGAGCACACTTTTATCACTTTTTCAGGCTCAACAAGGTTATACGAAAAAGGAACCCCCTGAAGTCCTCTTTAATCTCTTTTCAGACTCTCTAAACATGAAAAGATTGCCGAGCGATCTTTCTATTTTCACGCTCGTTAAAGTATTTGAAGAAAGCGTCTGTTGGGGGATAATTTATCTCTTTTCTGGTCTCAACATACTATTTTACAAAAACGCAACTGAGAGAGTTCTCTTTTGAGTGTCTTTCAAACTCTATAATCATGAAAAACCTTCGAGTTTTCTATCTTTGGACTCGTTAAACAAACATCGAAAGACCCGTAATGGGACCGAACCACTCCTTCCTAGGGTTCATTAAACATACTATGAGGGACTCGTCTGAAGGATGAGCTTACATCAACAAGCATATGTTATCCTCCTCAAGCTTGAGTAAAAATAAAGAGGTACTCGCCAAAAATGGTGGGGAAAAATTTGGGAAAGGGATGTGTTTTCGTATTCATATTATTGGTAGTAAGTGTCTCTCTTGAACATGACACCCACCTATTCATTATCTGAATCCAGTTTGGGAAATCCATTTATCTTTCATTCGACTTGCTACAAGGTCATATCCTAAGTCATCTCTAAGCCAGTGCTGCCAAATCATTGGCCGTGTCATTCATATGTTCAAGAGAAATTCATCTGAAACCTCTATTGAGTCGGTCATCTGCAGTTGTCCATCCTCTCCATGTTGGCCTTCCCTGTGTCCAGTTCAAATTACATCATACTCTATTTCTCCTTCAAAATCTGTTACTCATTTCATGTCATTGATGGGGGATACATCAAGGCCCTCCTGTGATGAGTTTTGTTCCATCGACTCCGGCTCATTATCCAGAAACAAGACTTAGAAATTATTTGGTACCTTGGAACTTGCATGCCTCAATGGCAAGTTTCCTCGTTTTCGACAGTGGGTTTTCATCATTGACCCCTGATCGAGAGATTCCATCGAATGTTCGACCTCAACTCATTTATTCAAATTCGGTGGATTGTACTAGTGTACCTTGGGAGTCATTGACAGTAATGGTGATTTCCCTCACACTTGTTAACGGTTTCATCAATGACCGGTAATCAAGTGGTTTCTACCATGTTAGACTTCAGCACATGTAATCACATGGTTAGATTCGTACTTTCAGGTGACAGGATTAAAGACCCTGGGTCTCATCTCTTTGATCTAGGTTGCGATGGAATATGTATAATTTTCTGACACATAGATCCACTTTGTATGTCTCGTGGCTATGTCATCTTAATTTGAATCTTCTTGCATGGATCCATAGTGTATTCTTGGTGGCTATGTGATATTTTGATGGCATGGATCCATGGTGTATGATTGGTGGCCATGACCTATGTTTATGATGTTATCTGTCTGTGATCTGAGTATGGGAATGCCTACCTCAGAACTAGTATGATATTCTGCAGATGCTTGGTTGTTTGCAGGTTTCTGATTAGGTGCAATCCTGGTTTCCGACACACACACACGCAGCTTACAAAGTATTTTGGTTGTCACTGATTCCGACCTCATACTCTGGGGGGCATTCTATTACACATGATTTTGGTCATCTTGGTGATGTATCAACAATGGTGTACTCAGGTTCCCAACAAGAACTTTCTCCTGAGAAAAGTGGCATTTATCTCCTTCCAGAAAACATATTTTCAAAGTGAGTTCGTAGGCTGCATATGGCCTAGGGTGCGAGAATGACCCATTCTCGCAGGCCACCTTCATCTAGGGTGCAAACTTCTCGCAGGTTGCTCTATACACAGGGTGTGAACTTGTTTTTAAGCTTGGAAAAGAGAATAAGTCTCGAGGGTTCTAGAAGGGAATCTTCTAGAAAATGAGTTGGCATTCGTATGGTTGCCATTTTATTGGCTTCTCTAATTTGGTGGGATCTTTCTCATCCATATAACCATCTCACCCTCTCCTATATATTGAAAGGATTCTCATAGAAAAGGTTAAGAAATATTAATTGAAGAATTGGTGAAGGAATTGTGTGAAGAACCCTGCTTGAACAGAAGCTTGGAGACTCTAGTAGGTCTGTCAAGAGGAATTGGATCTTCTTCGTGCAAGTTCAAGAACAAGTGTGTGTGTTGGAACCAAGATCCACCGAAAGGAAGCTTGTGACATCAAGGCAACCAGGTTGTATCTTCTACTTTCAATTAATATGATACAGCGGCATGTCCCTTTCCCATAAAGTCATTCTTACTTTATTATGTAATTCCTTGATCATATGCATAAGTTGACGATTGAATACATTTTGCTATATTCACTTTGGTTGGTTTGTGTTGTCTTGGACTTGACGTCATGAGAGCGCTGGAGCAAAGTGGGAGAAACAGAGACCTAAGGAAGCGATACAAAGGTATGTCACTTGTTCCTCCTTACTAGCTAATTCAATGGTCGTAACTTAGGGAAAGAGTTATGTTCTGTCCTATTTTTTTCTAGATCCAGGTGGATCTAGGGAGATCTGTTAGTGTCCGCACCTACTGATTAGTCCGATAATAGTAGTCCTTCTGAATTTTTGTCTTGACTGATCATGATCATGATTGAAGCTTCTTTGTGGCTTGAACATGGATGGTCCCCTTGAAGATGTATCTTTAATAGTTTTCTTAGATTCTGGTTGACCATGATTCCTTCCTTTGATTACTTCTGCATAACTCTTTCTATTTTCTTCATTCTTCTTTTCTAGCAACCTAGAGTGCTTCTCTTCATTCTCTATAATTGATGTGGATGTTTCTGTCTCTTCAACATTCGTGTTGAGCTTGACGATTTTACTTCTCAATGTGACAACTTCTTCTTCAAGTTTCTCAACCTCTTCTTCTTTCTTCATTATCTGAGACTTCATGACTTCTTCTGTTCTTTTCGCTTCTTCAAGCTGAATTTTTAATGTGATTATTTCTTCTTCAAGTCCTTTCTCTTCTTGACCAAACTTTGCCTCAAGCTGGTTTAGATCGTTAGTTCTTTCCTTAAGATGATTTGTCAATATCTTCTCTCTCATTTATGCTTCTTCCTTCTGTGCTGCTATGTTGGTTTCCAAACATTGCTTTTGATATTCAAGATTTTCTTCTATCTTTCTGGCTTCTTCTAGCTGAGTTATTAAGTTCGAGATGACATGTTGGGCTTCTTAAAAAATGTGAACACTTTCCTTTTGTTTCATCAATTATTTCTTGAGTGAATTGTTTTCTTCTCTTAGTTCATCTAAAGCACTAATCAATTCTTCTCCGTAATTGTCTTCCTTTTCAATTATTTTTCCTGTCTCATTTCCTTCATGGCATTCTATTTCAAGATGTCCACGTTTTTCAAAATTAACACAAAAGAACATACCTCTAGTGATTATGTACTCTTCATCTTCTGAATCTTCTTGACATGGTGAACATAATTCTTCTGAATCTGTGATGGGTGAAGAATATATGTCATGTAACTTATCCCAAAGTTTTTTTGATGATGAACATTTACCAACCTTTTCTCTTACCAGATTAGGTAATCCTTCCCAGATGAAATCCATTGCTATTTTGTTATTTTTCCTCAATTCCTTCTTGGATGTAGTCTTTGCCCTTTTTGAACTATCATATCCTGTAACAACTGATAGCCAAATATAATGTCCCTGTGCCTGTAAAAATACTTTCGTCCTTATGCTCCACATCTCATACTTAAAACCATTCTGACCATTAAACATTGGTACTCCATTCTCATAATAATCCATGATCTCCTTCCAGTGGTTAAACTGTTTCCTTAAGGAACCAGCTCTGATACCAATATTGGATTACTGAGAGGGGGGATGAATCAGTAATAGAGCAATTTAATCTTTTTTAACCATATAATCCAAGTGTTATATCAATGAAGCATTATCATCCAATAACTGCAAAGTAAATAAGCAATGAACAAATGAACAATCATACACATACACAGTACACCAGTGTTTTATGTGGAAACCCAAATTGGGAGAAAACCACGAAATGTTTTTTCTTATATGTCTTGAAGAATTACATTCATTGGAAGCACCAACTTCCTTTGTTTTCCAGCTGCAATTGGAAGGAGGCTCCAAACCCCTATTTTCTTAGACTACAACCTGAAGGAAGCTCCAACTCCCCAATTCTCTGACTACAACCAAAATGAGGCTACAACCCCCTATGTCCTTCGGCTACAATCAGAAGGTGGCTACAACCACCTGTCCTTGCCCCATCCAACCACCCTGAAGTAGAAGTAGAATGATGGAACCATTGTCACACTATCACTATGACATATATCGCTATAAACTTGTACCAATAAGTCTGAACCATGCATCAACCTGTACCTCAACTTGTAATCAACCTGTACCATAAACAAGTGCATCAAACATGCACCAACCTGTACCAAACAACCTGTAGTCAACCTGTACCATAAACAAGTGAATCCAACCATGTACCAAGTATGTACCAATCATGTGTCAACTACTCATCAACTATGACTCATCAATATGTACCAACGTCATCAACTATACACCTCATGTATGTGCCAACTCATCAACTACTTGTCTCAACCATGTACTCAACATGTTCCTCAACCAAAATCCCTCATCAATTTCATAATACAAATCTGATTTGTAGCTCTGTAATATACCTGGTGTATATGATCACATTCCTGCAAACCTTCCTTAACTTTAATAACAAGAAACTAGCATTTTCATCAATCTTTTCTTTAGTCTCACATGCCTAGTTTTGGATTAGTCAACAACCCTAACTTGAAGTAATCATAATTTTGAATATGTAATGTATAAAGATCTTAAAATGATACACAATGTTCTTCAGAGTGTTTTATGCAATTCCTCTAGGTGTCACTACTTGGAACCTCTCAAAAAAGGATTTATAGCAAAAATGGCATACCTTGTTGAATTCTGGCGTATTCTAGAGAGAGACCTTGTAGAGAGTCCTGCACATGGAATATTTATTGAAATGATCTGAAAATGTTATAGAATATATACATATTGTACCCTAACCAACACATTTTGTCTCATATAATTTGGATCTGTTATGAAGAATTTATGACATTTTTACCTGAAACACTTGTTTTTCACTAGTTACAGGACTAGCCACAAACCCTATTTTCCACGGAGTGTAACTCCAAAAATAAAACGACCCACAAGATGATTTTTTACCACAGATACTTGCATATGTTTTCTCAATGGCATAGCCATTTCACTATCTGAATAATTATATAAAAATATTTATAGAGAAAATGGTGAGATGACCTATAAATAACATACCTTAGAAAGCACCATCAAAAGAATTTATCCTTCCTTGCATTTCAACCTTGTTTTCTTCACTTTCCTCAGAATTACGGCTTAGATATCCTTTGGTTACCTCAAAAACCTATAGGTATTAAATATTCTCAATTGTTTATTAAATGAGAGAGCCTTGCCTCTTATTTATACTCTCCAAGTAGCTTCCTTAAAAACATCTTCTAGGTCACTTGGCCCCACTTTCCTTATTTTAGGGTTAATCCACTTCTAATTTCTCCATTAAATTTATTATTGAAATAATTT
>ML802131.1:93206-109301 GCA_009831015.1 Picea engelmannii | reverse complement strand
GCAGAGCGAGGAACAACAGAGATTAAAGGAGAGCTTTTATAAAGTAAGTACATCATCCTTTTTCTCTTGTCCATTCAATACTTTAGATCTAGGGAAAGCGGTATATTCTGTCATGTTTTGTTCTAGATCCAGGTGGATCTAGGGAGATTGGTTTGTGTCCGCACTTACGGATTTATCCTTAAACACCTAGGTGTCTAAAACCCTAGGTCAACTTAACCCGTGCTTTCAGGGCTTCACCAGCTTGTCTTTCCTTCCTTCCCGTGTGGTGATCCAAAGCATCCAACGATGGCTTTTTCCGCTTGCTGAATTGTCCACGATCCTTCTTCCTTGTTGATTTGTCATCCTCGATCTCCTCGTCCAATGGATTGCTTCCTTTTACTTCACTCTGCATTTTCTACTCTTTTGTTCACTTCGACATAGTAACAGTCATTATTTCTTCCGCGCAGTTCGTGTTTCACCTTTTCTTCCTTAATCTTCACTAACTTCCATAACCAAGGGCCAACAGGCCCCCAACACTCACCTATGACTCATCTTGGGGCACTTCATATCTGATCCTTCTATTTTACTTCGACTTTAGACTGCACAGTACAGCCTTAACTTCCTGCTCCATGCCTCCTCTCCTTCCTTGTGCAGACTGTATTTTCTATGTCTGGTACCCAGTTTCAAATGTACCCAGTACCTAGACCCTTTTCCTTATGCTTTTACTTAGAGCTGCGAGGCAGTTGGTTGTCATAGTACAACTTCAGCCGGCTCTTGTTCACTAATCCTTCCTTCCATTCTCCATTCAAAGTCTTCAACTGTGCAGCTCCTCCTTCTGTAACATAAGCAACCTCATATGGCCTGATTCAATGTGTTCTGAACTGCCCAGGATAATTTAGGAACTTACTATCATATACCAGTACTAGATCACCTTGCTTGAATGCCTTCTTCTCAATGTGCCTGTCATGATAGGCCTTTTCTCTTTCCTTCTGAAACTACTGATGGAATCTTGCAATAAATCTATCTTCTTTGAGTTCGATCAACTGCGCAAGCCTCTCTTGAATAGCGCCAGTGTCATCCATATTTGTAAAGGCAACAATTCTTAAGCTTGGTACCAGGTATTCCATTGGGACAATGGTTTCAAGACCATACACTAACTTGAAAGGTGTCTGCATTATTAGTTTCTTACAGGTGGTTCTATATGCCCAAAGTACTAATGGTACTCTTAAATCCTAGTCATCCTTGTTCACGCTGTAGATCTTCATCAGCGTTGTCTCCAAGATCTTGTTGAATGCTTCCACTATCCCATTTGCTTGTGGGTGGTAAGGCATTTTCTTCTGATGATGGACTGCAAATTCTTCAGTCAGGGCTTCAACTGTTTTATTTATGAAATGTGTGACTTGATCACTCATAAGGATCTTTGGTCATCCAAATCTGGTTATAATGTCATCAAATATGAAGCGCACAGCTGTAGTTGCACTACAGTCCTTAACTTCTCTTGCTTCGGCCCATCTAGTCAAGTATTTTGTCACAGTAATTATGTACCTTGCTCCTGTGCACTTCCCAGGTGGGTTTATAGGTCCTATGAAGTCAATGGCCCATTTCTCAAATTCTTGTACGGTTAGTTGTGGTGCTAATGCCATTCCATCTCTTCTGGATGGTTCTCCAACTCTTTGGCATACATTGCAGGCTCGATAATAGTCCTTGGCATCTCTATGTAAGGTAGGCCACCAAAGACCATCTCTAAGAACCTTCTGCGTAGTTGCTTTCCCTATGTAATGTCCTCTTTCTATGCTTTCATGAGCTTCTACAAGGATAAACGGTCGCTTTGACTCCATAACACACCTCCTTAATATCTCATCGGGTCTTATCTTGTAGAGTTGTCCAGCTATAAGTGAAAAGTCTGCGACGTGCACTACTAGCCATTTCTTTTGGGGAATTGTATACTCACTAGGTGCCATTCCTGTTGATAGGAACTGGACTATCTCTGCAAAGTGGTCATCAATATTTCTAATGGCTATCATTTGTGCATCCAAGAGTGCATCCTCCAAACTGGTCAGCTCTTCTCCGTCTTCCAACATTGACAAGTGGTCGGGACCTTTGTTCATTCTTCCTGGCTTAACCACAATTTCCAAATCGTATTCCTGAAATAGCAAAATTCATATGCATATCCTCCCCCCCAACACTGGTTTTTTGACTAGGTATTTCAGCGTGGAGTGATCAGTAAACATTTTAAAGTGTCCTCCCAGCAAGTAGTGGAGAAATTTCTGCAATGCATATACCATGGCTAATCCTTCTCTCTCAGTGGTGATATAATTAATCTCAGTTGTGGATAGTTTCCTGCTGGAAAAATCTAAGGGGTGGTAGATGTCTCCTATTCCTGGTTGTGCTAACACATCTCCTAATGCAATGGTAGATGAATCAACATGCACATGAAAATCCTTGCTCCAATCTGGAAAAACCAGAATAGGCGCAGTAACCATCTTTTTTTTTAGCGTGTCGAAGATCTGTTGGCATTCTTCTGTACAGTGGAATTGACAATATTTCTTCAAAATATTCTCCATGGGTGTTGTAATCTGGGCATATCCCTTAATTAAATTCCTATAATACCCAGTATATCCTAGTGCAGTGCGCAGCTGTTTGACTGAAGTACTAGGTGGAAGATCAACTATAATGGAAATTTTAGATGGATCCACCAACAATCTGTGCTTGCATACAATATGACCTAATAGCACTCCAAATGGTGAGAATAAGATGCACTTCTTCATATTCAAGGAAATTTGACACTTCCTGCATTTTTCCAACATTAGCCTTAGACATTCAATATGATTCTTTAATAAACTAAAAACAGTCCAATCATCGAAATATGCTTCTAGAAATTTATGCAGAAACTCCTTGAATGCTTCGACCACCACCCTGGATAAGATTATTTGGGCATTCTTCAATCTAAATGGCATCATTGTATACTGGTAGGATCCCCATTCTATTGCAAATTTGGTCTTTTGGCGATCTTCCTTGGCAATCCGGATTTGATGGTATCCTGAAAATCCATCTGTAAAAGAATATACTTCCTGGCCTCCCACATTATCTAACATTTCGTTAGTGAATAGCGTAGGAAAGGGGTCATGCAGAAAGGCATCATTCAGCTTCCTGAGATCTATGCAGATCCTTATTTCTCCTATCTTCTTGTCTTGTACCACCATAGGGCTAATCCATTCTGACTCTTCCACAGGTTCTATAATCCCTACTTCCAACATTCTGTCGGGCTCAATCTTCACTTTCTCCTTGTACTTAGGGTTCAATATGTAGGGTCCCTATTTGATTGGTCTTGCATCTGGTTTGAAAGGGATCCTCATCTCTCCCATAGGCCCTTTAATGCCCTTCATATCAGAGAACTTGGTTGGAAACAAGTCCTGATATTCATGCAGTAATTCTGTTATCTTATCGATAGTAGCAGCATCCCAGTAATCTCCAACATTTGCAAGCTTCGATGTCTGCTCTGTTCCAATATTGACTTTCTTAATCTTGATTAGTTGTCCAATAAATGGTAGCTCAACTCCTGGTCCTTCCACATCTCTTTTTCCTTCTATTTCGGCGATGTTCACCTTCCTAGGATCATCATCCTCATCAGCATTGATGTTGTAACATCCTTGCAGTTTATGGAGAGGCGCAGTCCATTCATCCTTTTCTTTTTCTAAAGGGAGGCTAGAGGCCTCCTCAAATACTTTTTGTCTGATAATATGTAAGGCTTGATCTACTAAAGGAAATTGAATTTCAAATAAGAAGGTAGTTACAAAATTCTGAGTCATACCTTCCCAATCTGCAGTGACGAGGCGCAACTCTACTTGAAAGTACCAATTGATAGGTGTTGTGTCTAGTGTGTTAATGAATTTTTTCACCCACTGCTCTTGAGGTATGTTGCTCTAGGCTTCCTCGCAAATTTGCACATGGTCCTTTGGGCACCTTCGACCTGTGTACTGAACTTCACATCCTTCTACTTGTGCTGAGAACCGCATTTTCATCAAGGTATGACATTGTACCCAGTCTGCAATGTTGTTTTTGTGTGTCCCCCACCATCTTGTTGGGGTGGATTTCAAGGCCTCTTCCATTGCCAACAATCTTTGTTGCATTGGTACACTTTCTTCAAAGTCTAACAAGAAGGTTTCTAAAGGATTCAGACCATCAAAGGTGGGTAAGTTACTTACTGTTGTGTCGATCCAGCGAACTTCTCTAGTTAATCTAGTACATCTCCTTGTAGATACTTCATACATTTTATTCTGCCAGTTCTCCAGTGCTTCTTCTGAGTCTGATGAAAATGCGTTGTCACTTCACCAACTTAGGTTTCCATTGGCTGTAGGATTAATGTAATCCAGTTGTCTGGATGTTAGTTTGTATATGTTTTCCAGCTCATATGTGCGGTCTTCCTCTCTGATGGGCTCTATGTATCATTGACCTTCATCTGGATCTAAAGGCGCAATGACCCTAAGGCCATCTCTTTCGAAAGTCATACATCTTTTCTTTAAATCAACCACAGTGGAATTATTGAAAGCCCAATCAATTCCTAACAGCATAGGGTAAGGATAGTTATCATCAACTATCTCAATTACCTCAAAATCTGCAAACGTTCTTACTCCGTCGATGTCCACAGGGACATGTTCCAGTCTACCAAAGGGGATTATAGCTTGTTGGTTAGCCATCCTAAGACTGATAGGGGAATAGATCAAATTTGGTTTTCCCATCAGTGCCCAGGTTTGCTTCGGCATGACATTGACCTCCGACCCTAAGTCGAGGACCACATAGTCTATATCATATTCTCCTATTTGAGCATTCAAGTGTAATTCCTTATTATTCCTTCTCTTTTTAGAGATTTGGTGTACTTCCCTATTCAGTAAGGGGTCTATCTTTCCTAGCTCATATTGTCTGATTAAATTTTGTAGCTCTTATACAACGCTCTCATCCTGAATCAAGTTAATACAAGTATATAATAATTCCATGAGCTTTCTTACCTCTTTCCCTTCTTTTGGTGAAGCAGACTAATCAAATGCCAAAGGCATTCCATATTCTCTTACTTATGGTTATGTCTTTGATGAAGAGCCTTGATCTCCCTTGAACTCTTTTCTTGCCTCCTCAAATATTTGTCTTTCTTTATTTGCATCAAAATTTTGGGTCTTCTCTGCAGCTTTCCTAATTCATGAGTCTTTTGTAGTCTTTCCTTGGGTCAGTCTGTCTTCTCCTATAACATCGTCTCCTCTAGTGATAATAGCGACTCTTGGGTCTTCTCTGCGAGGTTCATCATTGTTATAGCAAGATTTTCCTCACCATTGCTATCTTGCATAGAGGGCCTTTTTACATTTCCCTATGCAGACTTATCATCCCTTTTTGATGAATCCAGAGCTAAAAATATATATTTTTCCACATATACGCTCCATAACTGCTTTGCAAGATGTGTATATGCTTGTTGCTCCACTACAACTCGCATATATTTGGATTTGTACCAGAAAATACAAAATGAAGTCGGGTTTCCATGTCACGACAAAAGATCTCTGATCCTTGGCCTTCCATATACTGGAAACATTTCGACTTGGCCCTTCAGTTGCATTCTAAAGGCTATAAGAACACAATTTCAATCTATGGAAAAGAGGAGAAAGCATTCAACTTTGAGAGCAAAGTTACTCTGGAGAAATTACTTCACATTCAATCTGCATCCCTTTGTCCCTCAAGTTTGAACATAGTGTTCAGCCCCCAAGCTCTTCCCTTATTGTTGAGAGGACCTCATTGCCTCTTTCCTATGAGCTTTCCTTTGGTGGAGGATTGAAGTGGTGGAGACCCAGCTAGAAGGAACTTGATTTCTTAGTTTCAAACCATGCTGACATGGAAGCCTGTAATGTTGTCACTTCTGTTGATCAATTATTAATAGAAATACTCCTTTCCCGTCCTATTGGTATCTTGAAAATATATGATTATTATCCATGGGTGTGTTTGTAATGTTTATTAATGGATTAATCTATCTAATGTGCTAACGCATTTTTATTATCACTATATTTTTGCGTTGCTTGTTTGTTAAGAACTTCTTGCAGGTATAAATCTTTGGGTCAAAGTGCTCAATGGTGGAACATCATCAAACGTTGGATCGAGATAGGCCTCTTTCTTATATTACACATTGGTATATAGCATATGTTGGAATTGAGTTGATTTCTACAGTCATACATGTCTGTTGTGGTTTACCCTTGCCCATAGAGAGTTTTTCCCTTGTAACAATCATATATCAATTGCACTTTTGGGTTCTGCTGAGGTCCTCGTCTCTTCTGAAGCTTAGCTAGCAGCACAAGACAATCTTCTATAACATGTTCAAACGAACTGCAGTAGCTGCAAGTAGTGCAAGGGTTTTGACAGTCCCTTGAGAGGTGTCCTGGTTGTGCGCAGTTGTAACAGATGATCTATCCTCGGCATCAACCCATACCTCCTCCTCCTCCTCCTCCTCCTCTGAATCCATCGAAAGGGTTGAAGTTTCCTCTCCCAGGGGAGTTATACTGTGTAGTGTTTCCTTCTTGCTGTACTTCTCCTTGAATTTTGTATATGTCTCTTGACCTTTCATAAATGAGGTCATAAGCCCTACAATCCCTATCATCGTGCCCCACTAACTTACAAAATGTGAAATACAAATTTGTGGGTGTATGAACATATTTTGTCATGTAATAGCACTCACCAAGGCGATGTCTATTTCGGCATACCTCGCACCAGGGTAGGGTGACTTGCTTCAAAAGGCTCAGAGCTACAGAGGCCAAGTATTCATAAAATAGGGGGCAGTGCTCCTTGTCATGGCCTTCTGATTTGCATCTGACACACCAGATGTCTTCTCTTTTATATTTTCCCTTGTCTTTCTTCATATCTTCGACCTGCAAAGACAAACTAGTTAGCTGACTCAAGATCTGACTCATACCTAAGCTAGATTATCCCATAGGGGATGATTCTAACTTCATGGGAATCTCTAGCGCCTCAGCCTGCGAAGCAATCTTATGTTTCATCAGAGGAACTCTGATGTGTGGTAAGAGGGAAGCAACGAACCATTCTTTGTTCTGCTCATCTGGGATCTGAAAAGTCAATTAGCCTGTTAAGGTCTTAAATCTCTGATCGAATTCCCAAAAGGGTTCGACTACCTTCTGCTTGATCTCTTTCATCTCTGTAATGCATTGTGACTCTGATTTGGGTTTCTTGAACTCTACAATAAACGCATTCTTGATCTCATTTAGTGGCTTAGGCTGTGCAAGTCCTTGGACAAGCTTCATGTACCAACTCTGTGCGCGATCTCTTAGAGTAGTGCTAAACTTAGTTCTTTTAACAGCTTCATCAATGACATTTTTAATATTCCATATGGCTTCACACGGAAACCAGTACTAATCAGGATCTTCATATCCATCTCCCCTAAAGATAGGGAGCCTCATCTCATCTGCCATAGATCTTCCTAGGTTTCCTGTCTGAGTATATGTTGAACTGCTAGTAATAGTACTCTGAGGACTCTGGTGACTGACTATTCTGATTGCTTAGTGATGTTGAAGCAATAGGAGGGATGATAGTACTTACTTCAATAGTCTACGCAGTTCCTGAATTTTCTGGCTCGACCCGGCGAGGCTCTTCAGTTTTCCCTTCCTCTTCCCTAGCAGGTTTTGAATGCTCTTCGTCCGTCAGATCTACCTCTTCTTCACTGTAGAAACCCTCGTCCTCATAGTTATGCTTGAATAGGTTCGCAAGATGAACTTCTCTGAATACTCTCCCACTGCGCATATGTCAAGCCTCTGTGTCGCTGTCACTGTCCATATTCTTGAACATTATCTTTTTCAAATATGACAAATCTACTGTATCTTCAAGATGTTCTTTTCATGCAATAGCATGTTGATTCTCAACTTCAGAAAATGTAAAAATTTTCCTCTGGGTCCCTTGAAGAAATATCTCTCGGCTTGAATATATGAATCTACTCTGTCAACAACAAAATCAGTGATGTACCCTCCAATGGTGCTATCGAACCAGTGATATACTTCTCTCGACATGGCGTTGTCAACTCTCTTGACCTTATTGATCAACGCTGATGTCTATTATACAAGAGGTCTAGATCTGATCTCAAACTGGGTATCTACCAACCTAGCTAACCACTCATATAGCCACTGATGGATTCCTCCAAATAATATCTCATGTATATCAGTAAAAATATATCTTCCTAACCAATCCTCTGTACTAACATTAGGGTTCTTGTTATGGGATTTAGCGAAGTCCTTTTCTTGATCCTCTATCCACTTCTGAATCTTTGTTTTTTATGGACACCACCTTGACATTCCCTCAAGAAGATTCAAGTTCCGGCAATGAAACCATTTGTTGGCACAGGGACAGACCCACTCCAAGAGTGCACCAACAAGCCCTAGCTAGTGGCCCTTTTGGAAACACCTGTGAGGCAGATGAAGTCTCACCTGAAGCAGCTATGAGGGGGTTGTAGGACAGATATGTCTACAACCAAGGGGAATGTCAAGTGGATCAACTACCAGGGTGATACAGTCATTTATATATCACTTAGCAACTTATCTCTTACCTCGCACAACTACCTATCAGATCTAACACAGTAATGCAATAACAGTATATCAAGGGAAAAGATCATAGAATCAATCACACATATGACACAAGATATACATGGTTCACCCTCTCTCTAGGGCCACATCCACAGAACTGTGCTTTATAATGTATTAAGATGAAGCATACAGTTCTTGTCTGCGCTCTTAAATAGCATATCTTCTTTCTTCTCCTCTTTGTCTCTCCCCTTCCTGCGCACCCAGCTGCAGGACTTGATCTCTGCACCTAGCTAAAGATCTTACAATACCATAAGGCTCTCACACTTAGCACTTCTCTCTCACACAACAATAATCACTTGAACTAGAATAACAATGAAAATAGACAATCATAACATCAACAACCCAACCCAAGTCCTCTTGACCTTTATTTATACATTACAATAGCTCACTAACATCCTTAGGCCAAGGCCTAGGTGTCAAAACCCTAGATACCAAAACCCTAGGTGTCTAAAACCCTAGGTCAACTTGACCCGCGCTTTCAAGGCTTCACCAGCCTGTCTTTCCTTCCTTCTCACACGGTGCTCAAAGCATTCAAAGGTGGCTTTTTCTGCTTGTTGAGTTGTCCACGATCCTTCTTCCTTGATGATCTGTCATCCTCGATCTCCTCATCCAACGACTTGCTTCCTTTTACTTCGCTCTGTCTTTTCTGCTCTTTTTCTCACTTTGACCCAGTAACAGTCATTGTTTCTTCCGCACAGTTCGTGTTTCGCCTTTTCTTCCTTAATATTCGCTTGCTTCCATAACCAAGGGCCAACACCTCTTGTATGAATTGGGTGGTGCTAAGTACTTCACCAAATTGGATCTACATTCTGGATACCACCAGATCCGTATGAAAGAAGAAGACATTCCCAAGATTTAATTTCCTACTCATGAGGGTCATTATGAATTCTTGGTAATGCCCTTTGAATTGTGTAATGCTCCTTCCACTTTCCAAAGTCTTATGAATCATATCTTCCATCCTTTCCACCTTTATTTTGTCTTAGTTTTATTTGATGATATTCTCATCTATAGTAAAACTTGGCCATCCCATCTCTCCCATGTGAATCAAGTCCTCCATCTACTCTCTAAACATCAACTTTTCCTCCAACAATCTAAATGTGCCTTTGGTGCCTTAGAAGTGGAATAATTGGTTCATATTTTCGGCAAGGATGGCGTCTGCATGGATCCTAAGAAAATTGAATCTTTACAAGATTGGACTCTTCCTAAAACTATTAAGAGTTTGTGTGGTTTTATGGGTTTAACGGGCTATTATAGGAAGTTTGCTCGAAATTATGGAAAGATTGCAACTCCTCTCACTTCCCTCCTTAAAAAGAATGCTTTCACTTGGACTTCAGTTGCGGATCATTCCTTCCAAGCCTTAAAATATGTTATGTGCTCGACCCATGTCTTAGCTCTCCAAGACTTCACAAAGAAATTTGTATTGGAATTTGATGCTTCCAGGAAAGGAATTGGAGCCATCCTCATGCAAGATGGCAGTCCCTTAGCCTTCACTAGAAAACAACTTTCATATTGACATTTAGGCCAATCCATTTATGAAAAGGAAATGTTATCTATTTTTCATGTTGTGGATCTCTGGCATCCTTATTTATTGGTTCAACTATTCCAAATCAAAACTGATCATCAGAGTCTTAAGTATTTCCTAGAACAACGAATTTCATCCCTGGCGCAACAAAAATGGGTGACCAAGCTATTTGTCTATGATTATGAGATTGTTTACAATAAGGGAAAGGAAAATGTAGTGGTTGATGCTCTTTCCAGGAAATATGAAGAAAACGGGTCCCTTTTCTCCCTCTCCTTCATTGTACCAGATTGGCTCCAAGCTGTTTGTCATGAATGGTGGCAAGACACCAAAATTTCTAACCTGCTCCACCAATTGCAACACAATTATTCAATTTCTCTAGGGCACTCTTGGCATAATGAAGAGCTTTGCTAAAAAGTCCATTTGTGTTTATGCAAGAAATCCCAACTTAAATCCACGGTGCTTTCTGAAATTCATGCCTCACCCACAACGGGGAATTCAGGGTTTACCAAAACCTATGAACGGGTCAAACGTTCTTTTTTCCGGGAGGGTATGAAACAGGACATCCACACCTTTGTGGTTGAATGTGAGGTATGTCAATGCAATAAGGGAGAAATTGTCAAAGCCCCAGAAACACTCCAACTACTTTTGATACCCCCTACTATTTGCTGAGATATTTCTATGGATTTCATTATGGGCTTACCTAAATCGGGCAATACGTTAGTCATCATGGTGGTAGTAAATAGTCTCTCCAAATATTCTCATTTTTTCCTCTTCAACACCCATTCACAGTCTCCACAATGGCTAAACTTTTCATGGATAATATCTTCAAGCTTCATGGCATGCCTAATTATATTGTCTCTGACCGAGACCCCACTTTCACCAGCAATTTTTTGCAAGAATTGTTCAAGCTCCAGGGAACCCAATTGCATCTCAGCACTACCTATCACCCCCAGATGGATGTCCAGACTAAAGTTCTCAACAAGTGTTTGGAAACATATTTGAGGTGTTTTTCATCTGAGCGACAAAATTGGTGGGCTCAATGGTTACCCCTAGATGAATGGTGGTACAACACATCTTACCATACATCTACTCATGTGACTCCTTTTGAAGAAGTCTATGGCCAAAATCCCCCATCAGTTCTCTCCTATATGCCAGGGGTCTCGAAGGTTCAGGAGGTTGAAAAAAATCTTATAATCCATGAGGCTATTCTTCGTGCCCTCAAAGACAATTTGGTCATGGCTCAGAATCACATGAAGAAAAAAGCAGATCAAAGTCGTTCTGAACGCCATTTTACTAAACGCGACCATGTATTTCTTCGAATACAACCTTATAAGCATAATTCACTTAAATATCAACGCTATCAGAAACTTGCACCCAAATTTTATGTTCCTTATACAATGCTCAAGCGTGTGGGATCGATGGCCTATCAGTTAGCTCTACCCAGTCAATTGAAGCTCCATGCTATTTTTCATGTTTCCTTCTTATAAAGGTGTTTGGAACCAAGTGTTACACATCAAAATTACTCACTTCAATGATGACCTATTGTCATCATTACAAGTGTTGCAAGTGTCGCAGACATCATATAGTCATCTTTCCTATCTCATGTCTCGAACGATGTCACAAGGACACTTCAAAGACACCCTCAAAGACTAGTTTAAGAAAGAGAAGTCACATGAAAAAGAGTACAAATCTTTTACCATGAAAAAAACCACTTAAAAATCAATTTTGAAGGGCAGCGCTCCCCTACCCACTATCAAGGAGTGCCAGCGCTCCCCTACCCACTGTCAGGGAGTGCAATCACTCCTTTCCCTCCTTTGGGGGAGTGTTGCAACACTCTGTGCCCCATTTTGGAGGAGCACTGGGCTGTTTGAGGAAATCTTGGGTTGTTGAGGAAAATCAGGGAAAAATCCCCCTTATCTCGGGAGTTGGTTGGATTCGAATCTGAGGTCAAGGCTAGATCTTAGGGAAGATCCAAAACTGATGGAGAATAATCCTCAACCTATCCCAATAATATCTAAGGTGGTTGGGTCTCTCCAAGCTTATATAAGGAGGCTTTCTCATGGTGAAAGAAAGGATGGAGTTTTTAGAGATACCAAATTTATGATCTCATGAGAAGTGGTATTGTAGGAGGACATTGAAGGCATCAAACTTATGATCTCATAAGGGAGATAATTAGTGAAGCATAGTCATTTTGTTTGTGGATCATTTGAGCAAGAGTTTGGACAAGGAGAGCTTGGTGAGGTTCTTTCATCTGCATCAAAGTTCTATAAGTATCTCTATTGAGTTATCATTAATACATGTGCCTGGCATGTTTCCTTCAAGATTGTGTATGCCTACATGAACTTGTATTCAATGGATAGATCTAGTTTCAAACTAATCATAGTAGAATAGGAAGAATGCTTTGTATTTGATTGGATTGCAGGACCTGTTGAAGATCTTGTGGATCAGAGCTCAACTTGGAACTGGGCGAGGACAAACATCGTAAAAAGGTACATCTTCTTCATCTTCTATATATATTAATTTAGCTAGGTTTAAAGGGATGTCAGTGACCAAAGTTAGCACCTTTTTGTCTTGGTTATAGGGGTTTAGATCCAAGAGGAATTTCACCTATCCGCAGGGAGATTTTCATGTAACAGAAATTGGCAACTCCACTGGGGAACAAAGCTTTGAGTTTTGTTTTCCCTCCTTGGTCTTGTTTTTGTCATTTTCTCACCTTTAGATCTTATTTATGTTGTGTTTCTAATTCTTAGATGTGTTGTTGTCTCTTGGATTCATTCCATACACACTCAATTTCTGGATTTTCCTGAGTTTTTTGAGTTCTAGGCAATATTTTGTTCTTCTGAGAGACTAGTGCTCCCCCGCCTCTACCACTAGAGCACCAAAACTCCCTTGCAGGCTCCCACAGAGTGTTGCAACACTCTGGTACCCTTGACGCCAGAGCACTGGTCCTTTTCTGATTAAAAAACTTTTGGGAGTTGATCTCTGAGTCTACTTTTTGTTGATTCATCTGCTCAGGGTTAATACCATCTCAGTGTGTCCTTGTTTTGGCCTCCAACATCTTGATTTCTAATAGTTGATTATGTTTTGTTTAGATTTTTGACCTTTTTCTTCCTTACTTTTAAGTCACCCTTCTTTGAATATTTAGAGTCAATTTATTGTTTTCTTCTCATTTATCTGACTGAATGAATGTTGTTGTAAGGAAATTCAAAGATCTATCCACTATTCCATTTGATATTTGAGGTCATTTTTCCCAAGAAATTCCTCTTGTATTTACTTATATTTTTCCACATTTCATATCACTTTTACTGTTTGATCACCATCCATTAGCCTTCTCCTACCTTCAATAGTAATTTCACTAATTTTTATGCATTTTGGGTGAGTTTTTCTTCATTTGTTTTTACTATTTTTTGAATTTATAGGTGGATCAATGCCCCCTGTAGGCCATATAAGAACACTATCACTCCCATAAACTGATTTAGGGAGTGCTGCATCACTCTGTACCCTTGAGACAGGGAGCGTTGGTCTCATTTTTGGAGGATTTTTGCCCTTTTCTGCTCATATTTTCTCAGCTTGTTTTGTGGAAGTATTTACCCAGACTTTGTGATTGGTTTGTGAAGTTATTTAGGTTGATATTTGGTGCTTATCACCCCTTATTTTATTGATTGGAGATTGAAACTTTTTCTGAAATGTGAAATTTCCCTTTCTAGCTGCTTGTTTTCTCGGGACAATTTGAGTTATTTCTCTTTCTCTCTGTCTTTTCTTGGCTTCTTCTCTGCATTTTATTGTGTTCCTTGAATTCTTGATTGGTTGTACAATCCTTTATTGTGTTGTTTTCAGAACAATTTTCTATTTGTTTTCTTTCATACCTCACTACCTTGAGTGCATGCTTTGTTTGTAGCCTTTTTGCTTCATGTCTTTTTCATCTGCATAGGACTCTTTCTCCTAATTGAAAGTAGTAGAGCATAAAAGGATTTGTATTTAATTTCTTTATACATTAGAATCAAACAAAGAATATAGATGCATTCTTGATTTTGGGTAGTGAAACTAGATTGCATTTGAAGTAGCAGAATTGCATGTTTTTTTTAATAAAATTTGTGGGATATTATGCATTTGGGAATGATAAAAGTTTTCTCCTTCTCATAATATAGCTTTCATCGAAATGAAATATTTGCATTCTCATTTTCTTTGCATTGCTTAGATTCAATCAAAACATTAGTTAGTCCACTCCATGTTCCTCTTGAGTAAACAACAGCCTTAAAATCAAGCGCTAAACTAAAATTTATCAGACCATTTTTGTTAGAAAACCTACATTAGCTTAAGGTGTAGGGATTTGGAATAGGTTGAAAGGATAACTTTCCAAAGCTGTCAAACAAACATAGCTTATTGCGATAGGGAGAGAAAATCCATTTTTTGTATCAGCTTACTGGGATCCCCCTCTCACACAGGGGTTACACACGAGGTTGTGTTTGGGAGAGTTATGAATATTATCCCTCTGTGGTTTAACCGTTCGTAGTAGTCAGATTGTATATTGAGGGTTCTTCTTGAGATTCAACTATCTTCATTTGGTCTCAGTGCTTCATGAATTCTGAATCCATTCGTTGCCCTCCGGAGTTCTACCGGTCCACTTGTCCTCAGTTCTCTTGAAGGATTTCAGACTTGTTATCCTACCCATATGTTCAGACTGGACTGTCGACTGTACCCGCCCAGAGGCTGACTGCAAGTTGGTGACCTTAGTAGCCACAATATTCGGGGTCTTACACAAGGTGACGGTGAAGGGAAGTCTCACTGTACCTAGAATAGACATTGGTCAAACTCACTCAGGTTCCTTGGAGGGTAAATCCACATTTACTACGTGGAATCTTGCACGAAGGCGTAAGTTCGTTAAGCAGGTAACCAACATAACTGATCCACCTACTCTATCTCTTCCCCTTCCTATATTGATCTCGCGATGTTGGATTTCATCACCAACTAGTGGTTTCATTGTGGGAAGATTTGTTTGATTGTTTGATTCTTAGATTCATAGCATGTGTTGTTTGTTTTACTTAGTGGACCTTAGGTCAAGTCAGTGTTAATGGAATCAACTCCTAGGAGTACCAATGAATGAAGCCCTTGTCCTAGGGAACCTTTCACCTTTCCTTCTTTTGGAAACATTGGTCCTCCATACATTGCCACATTGAGTCTTCCGGGACTCACCATCGGATTACCGGTTTGGTTGTTCCCCATGTTATCATCCTATAAGTTATAGGATCAAATGGTGACTGGGATATTATCTGTCTCTAGTGTTTTTTTTGACAAATGATTTTTCATTCTGCAAATAATTTGAAAAAGAAAAGAAAAAGAAAGAAAAGAGGGCATAAAAGAATTCAATAAAAGCCCCATGCAATAATAGTAACTTGGTCCATACCTTTCAAGCATGGCCAAGTTATTTTTAAATTGATGTTGTTATATTAGTGAATGAGTTTGGCCAGACTATCTAATCTTGGTCAGATAGCCCCAGGGTAGAATAAATTCTTAACCCAACAGTCTAATTTGGGTTAATTGTCATAGGAAGCTAGGTTAGAATATAGGCTAGTTGCTTTGTTGCTTCATTTTAATAAAACCAGCTAGATGTAAATGTTGCACCATGTTTCAGATGCTTAAAAGATCATTTGGTCAAGCCCCATGGTGGTGTCTACCTCAAAAACCTTGGAAAAACCCATAAATGCATTTATCCTAAGTTTTTCTCCGGCGCATGTGTTTTCCGCTCCCCACTTATGCTCCTGGCACATATCAGTGGTCCAGATGATCGCGCCCAGATCTACGGTGGACAGATCATTCCGCCCCCCCCGACATTTCTGCTTTTAACTAGGGGGGGGGTCCAGAATCGATGATAAGACCCGCATGCATCTGGACGACCCAGGATCAAGCGCGCAAATCTACAATCGGTATTAGATTCCAGACCCCCCCGTCCATTCTGCCTTTAGTTGGGGGGGGGGGGGG
>ML802131.1:66292-93188 GCA_009831015.1 Picea engelmannii | reverse complement strand
CAGAAGCAGGTGCGTAGATCAATGGCTCAAAATGTTTTTCGGACCCCCCCGACTGATCTGCTTTTAACCGAGGGGAGGGGTCCGGAATGGAATTTTCCCTCTGGCGGGCCCCTCTTTATACGTGGCATCGATCTATTGGTCCTGGGTCCCATCGCTTCCTACAGACTGACATACCTTCGTCACCCCCTGATGTCATCACCCACCTTTCCCGAAATAGTCACATCCCATTAACTGCTGTCAGTCCTTCCCCTCATTCGCTCGTGGCAAGCCCCCTCACTATGACTTTTACCCCAATCGGTAGCCGCCATGTCACTCATCCATATCCCTCAGTCAAAGTCACTTGCCATCTCACACCCCAAGTGATCCGTTGGCCATTTATTACTGGATAACCTATCCATTATCCAGCTGACCTGTCTCCTGTGCCCAACGGACACTCGTTTACTCAAAACTACCTTCATTCCCCCTTTTCTCACCATTTACCACTCATCGCACCAGAGAGTTTTTTACATCGTTTACTCCTCTGTTACAGTCAGTTGCCCTCATCCACAGTCAGTCACCCCCACTAACATTGTTTGTCTTGTAGGTACTGTTGTATAAATGGCGCCAAAATATAAACAAGAAGAAGGAGAGGAGAATCTATTTCTCCTGCCTCCTGTCGACCTCGACAGGATCCCGCTGGTCGACAAAGACAGCTTAATCGTAGATACAAAGTACGATTTTGATTTCGCTGACCTTCAGTCATGGCTCAAGGAAGTTTTCCTGGACCAGAGTGACGAAATTGGACTTTGGGAGTCCAATTTACCCCTTTACCTCTTCCCTCAAATCCACCATTTTCCAGATTTTTCCCTTAAATGCCAAGCTCACTTCATTCCCGAGCAAAGAGCCGTCATCTCCTCGTCTGGAGAGATCCTTTTCCTCATTACGCCCGAATCCATCGACCAGATGATGCAAATTCCTCAATCCGACTCTGCATCTCCCTTCAACCTAGAAATTCTTACAGAGTTATACCAGAAAATGACCTTCCCCCAAAGAGCTCAGATATTCGAGCTTTTCCTTCCCCCATCTGCTCAATTTCCCTCCACAAATCCTCCTTATCCTTCTTCCATGTTCTCAACTAAAAGAAACCAGATCATCTCTTCCCTTTGTGCTTTGTTAGGATACTATTCTGATCAGTGGGTAGATGAACCCATTTTGGGTTTTCTATCCATCTTCTCTACCGATGAAAAGCGCACCACCCAGTTCGATTTCAGCACGTTCCTGACGAACAATATTCATGAATAGTTTGTGAATTTCGCAATGGAAGGCATGTTCTGGTACTCGTCGATACTAGCATACTTTTTCGTCTTCTTCCAGTGGAAAAATTTGGATTTTTCATGCAGAAGATGGATGGAGATGGTAGACCTCAGGCAGTGACAGCATGGGCCTCCCTGCTCAAGCACAACTCCACAGAGTTCAGTTTCAAGGAGTTTATTGATCAATTCTACCACCCTGCGGTAAGTATGCTAGGCGGCAGGCCCAAGCCTCAGATAAATGATGAAGTTCAGAGGATCCTGCATCTCTTAGATAACACAAATATGGGGGACTGGTATTTGTACCAAGATTACACCAAGATCAGAGTATACGGGTGCGAGTTGGCACCGTATAAGCTACCCAAGTATCTGCCTGTCAGAATTTTTTCTTTGGAATATATAAGGAAGATAATCAATTCTTATGATATCCATTTTGTGTCATTGAAGAAAAAGCAGCAGCTTAGAATCAAGGGGCAGATTGGCTCCTTCATCGGCAACAATCATGGTGCTGGGGAAGAAGCAGATAGGATGCTGAGAGAAATGAAGTTCTTCATGAATTTCCCATGGCATTACGATCCATGTGGGATCATCTCCGAGATGAGGATAAAGAATAAGAACATCCCATATGTCCATGAAGCTAGGCCTGAAGTGGAAAAATTTGCAAACCAGACAATGTGGGAGCCTAACACATTGGTCGAAGTAGAACAGCAGGATCCCCCAGCCACTGTATCACAAACGACCACACCACAGGTCCCAAAAGAGAAAAGGCCAAGGAAATATTTATCTCCACCTGTCACTGAGGTATCGTCCGAAGAATTCGAGCTGCATACCAAGAGGCCTAAGACTTTTGCAGTTCCTGGCCCGACTGGGGAAACAGAAGCCCCGACTACTACAGTGACCACGGTTGGTATTCCACCCTTCGGTTCGAGCCTCCATAAGGTCATAACCTCAGCATTACCGAAAAAATATACTGATTCTCCAGTGACCACCCAACCAGGCAAGGTAGGGCCAAAGTTGAGCATCTTTGAAAAATATGAGCTGATCAAGAAAAGGAACCAGACCCTGACCAACAGTACTTGCACCCAGTTCTGGAAGTAGACGTCGACTGTACAACATAGGCTGCTGTCATCATTTGACACCGAGAAGGGCAGAATGCATATGGCATTCCTCCAGGAACAGGTGCCAGATCCAAAGGTGATCACAGATTACAAAAGGGCCACCTTCGAATTCCAGACGAAAGACGTTCATCCGGATGATCAGATGGATCTGCACAAGCAGACAGGGGAAATGGTCTTTTACACATTGGTGCATGCTTCCACTTCTGTGTCCAAACTGCAAGTGTCCCTGAACAATGTTCAAACACAATTGAAGTTAGAGAAGATATCATCCTTTTCCAAGGACAATAGGATCAAGACTTTGGAGGAACTGGTCCTCAAGATCGATTACGATCCCTCGAACGTGAAAGAAACTGAGGAAATGATCAAGAAGAAGAATGCTGACATAGCCTCCTTGAGGAAATAATTGAAACTCCCACCCACAGAGGATTCGCAGGTGAAGGAGATAGCAGAGAAAGAAGGAGAGAAAGATGAAATGCTCAAGCTGCTCATGGAGCATAATGCACAGCTTAAAGAAATGGAAGCTGAGATGGAAAAGCTATTAAAAGAGAAAGAGAAACTGAAGCCAATGGAATTCATTCCATTGAATGTTATTCTGATTGCAGGAATTCAAGGGAGCATCACTAGCAAGGCATTTCTAGATGCACTTCAGTGGGACATCATTATCCAACATGAGATTCGATATATCTTCCTCACCAAGCCTACCTTCGCCAAGTACACAGAAATGGATGAAGTGTATCGGAGACTACTCAAAGTCAACGTGCCTAGTCATCTTCGATGGGAAAAACTTTGTGATCGTCAGATGAGGTCGTGCAGAGACCTCGCCAACGGCCCACCCAGAAATTAGCATGCAGTTACACCACATCATCTAGAAATTCCTAGATTTTTGAGATTTGTTAAGTTTGTTAGGCTAAAAATAGATTTAGTACGTCCTGATCATTAATGACAGGATCGTTTGTAATTTGAGTTATAAATACTTCATCTTTCGAAGTATTGAGGGTTGTTGATCTTCACATCCTGACGCTATCAGATTGTAATATTTTTGAAGAGATCTTCCATTAATACAAAGAGGCACTTTTACAGGATTCTTGCGTGTATTCACTGGTGATGTTTTTCTCTCTAAGTTGAATGTTATTCTCACTTTTTTATCATACTATTTTCTAAAACTAATCTTTAGGAGTAACGAACGTGATAGGATTTATCTCGGATACCCTGCTTTTGACTCAAAATATTTTCGTGTTTTTCTTCTGGTTATTTCAATAAAGAAATTCTTAACTGCTTCTTTGCTGAAATTATCTTTCTCGTCTTTTCTACTGTCCATCATATATGCTATTGAAGAATCCAATGATTATATTATCTCACCCTGTGAAAGGTTTTCTTTGCTTTTCTGGTTTAAATCTCAATTTTTAAGAAACAGACCCCATAGCCCAATGGATGTGTAGACTGTCTCAACCAGCTCAATCAACACTACATCAACAAAAACCAACTCATTTGTTTACCTAGCCTAATATTTTGAAATTAGAAACATATATAAATCATATAGAGAGATCCCTCTCTGAAGTTGGAAGGGATAGATCCCAGCTTCAAAAGTGGTTGGATAAAGTTACCTTTGTAGATTTCTTCTTTTGTCAACCTCTAGGAAATTTACAAAGCGTTAACACCCCACTCCAGTGATATCGAATCTTCCCAGTGCTTCAGCTGCACCTAATACTTCAGATGTAAGTTCACCACCCATACATCAACCTAATGTCAAATTTTCACCTTCTTCACCCATTAAGTCTCCTTCCCTTTCTCCTTCTTCGCCTAGTGAAATCTCTAAAGAAAGTAGCCAGGTTGATAAGAAGAAGAAGAAACGGAAAGAGAAGATGAAGAAGAACCAGAAAAGGACCAAACCTCCAACCATATCAAATATTGGATCCAAGCAACCAGCTACTATTAATCATACTAGGATTGTTGATGAGGTCGACAAGATTAAAATGAAGAATCTGAAACCCAAATTCCCTTGAAGTCTTTGTAAGGGTGACCACTTTCTGAGGGATTTTCCTGGTCTTCCCAAGGTCTTATAAATGTGGTCCTCCACATCATCGGCCCCTGATGTACATGTTGGTGATGCCCCATCAACTAGTGACGTTAAGGTTGGTAAGAAGAAGACAACTGTCAAATTTCCTTGTATGTTATGCGAAGGTGATCATTATTCTCACCTTTGTCCTCATATGGACGAGGCTTCTTCTCTTTTGGAAAAGCTTCAACTCCCAACTGGTTATCGTAATATTTCCCCCAACCCATTGTTAGTTGATGGAATGGTCAATCCGGTTCCATCCCTGGTCAGTCTGGTTGATCAGGTGGTCAATCTAGTTTCATCCTCAGTTGAACCACTAACCAAAGTAGTTGATCCAGTTTTGTCATCGATCAGCCCCACTTTTCATCTGAAAAGTGAAACCCAAGTGGTTGCTCTGGTCCCTTCATCAGTCAGTCTGGTTGATCATGTCGTCAATCTGGTCATGTCCTTAGTTGAACCAGTTGACAAAGTGGTTGATTTGATCCCATCTTTGATCAATCCCGCTCTCCCGTTAGAGAGTGCAACCCAAGTGGTCGATCTGTTTCTACCTATCTACCCCATTATCCCCTTGGAGAATAAAACCCAAGTGGTCGATTTGACGTCATTATTAATCAATCCTACTCTCCCGCTAGAGAGTAAACTTGATTATGCCCACGTTTTTCTCGTTGATACAGAATCTACCATGTTGGGGGGTATTCCTCCTTCTCCCGCGAAACCCCCTCCAAGTAATGAGACCATCCCTTTTGATTGGGGTGTGCTAACTGGACCTCGTCTTCCCTCTCACATTCCTTTCAATATTATAGTACAGGTTTGTGGTCGAGACATTCCTCATGCACTGATAGATGAAGGTTCGTCCGTTAGTATTTTGTCCTATATTGCTTGGAAAGATTTGGGTTATCCTCAGCTTGTTCCAGTTACCCAGACTCTGTTCACTTTTAACAGAAGATCCAATCACCCTTTAGGATTCCTTCCTCAGTTTCTTGTAACTTTGGGAGGGAAAACAATCTTTGTTGATGTTATGGTATTCCAGGACCCCTTGGATTTCGATTTACTCCTTGGGAGAGATTATGTATACTCCGTGAAAGCTATTGTGTCCACTCATTTTCATGTGATATATTTCCCGCACGATGGAAGAATGGTGAATTTTGATCAAATTTCGTTTGTTGGCCCTGACTTGACCATCAACCCAATGACCTCCCTAAACGGGTCTTATATGCAGTCGGTATCACCCCTGCCACAAGTCAATTATGTGGCATTGTCTCCCATGACTTCAACTTCTGATGACTTGGATCCAGTAGTTGACATGGTGATCTCTTCAGTAGGGATATTGGAGCCTGATTACCCCTATCACGGACCTCAACATGTGTTCCTTCCAGAGTGTTTTTCTTCCATCTAGTGAAGATCTCTTGGAAGCCATGACCGAGTTTTATCCCTTGACATGGTGTTTGTCCTCTTGGGAGCCATGATCAAGTGAAGTTACGAGCATAATTTCTCTTATCTGTGGCAAGATCGTTAAAAAAAGAAATGGAAGCTACGAGCATAGTTTCGCTTCTCTGTGGAAATCTCGTTAAAAAATGAAACAGAGGTCATGAGCATAGTTTTCCTCTCTATAGCAAGCTCATTAAAAAATGAAACAAAAATCTGGGGACTGAACCCAGAGCCTTGAGCAAAGTTATTTTCCCGTGTCAAGCTCATTAAAAAATGAAACAGTCACCTCTCATACCAAGTCGAGTCTTTCATTAGGTCTCTTATTTGAACCTTCATTTCATTCACCCTTATCCTGTTTCTCCATCTAGTACATAAATTGGTGACAACCTCAAAGTCAATGAATGGATTGAAGCTTGGGGGGCATGTCTCCAGCCTTTGATTATCATTCTGGAGTTAAGCCGCTAGCTTTTCAAGCTGGGGGCAGAGTACCAACCATCTAGGGGTATCCCTAACCTTTGGAAATTACGTTCGGAATTTACAAGCATTGTTTAACTTTGTTTAAAGCTTGTGTAAAAATGAAACCAATACTGAGCATGATCTTAGTAAACTTTTATCTCTTTTTTGGACTTGTAAAGGTTATATGAAAAAGGAACCCCCTGGAGTCTCCTTTAAGATCTTTTCAGACTCTCTAAACATGAAAATATTGTCTAGTGATCACCAGTCACTCTTACGGTCGCCCTTGAATACGACACTTTATCTTTGCATACATTTTAATCTTCTAAACCTCTGCACTGAATGAATCCTCTGAGTTTCTTTAATCCTTTGGGTTACCTGACTAAAGTCACGGTATCCATTGTATCATCATTTTTTGGTCCATGTCATGTTTTTGTTGCTGTGCCTCAGTGTTCAAGGGAAGTATCTTCCTCAAGAATCAACCATCACAAATATCCTATTTCAATACCCGTGTCAGTCCATGTTCATTTGATCTACCAATTTACATCTCTGTGTCAGTTTCATCTCTTTGATGGGGGATACATCAAGTCTCTCCTGCGATGAGTCTATTCCTGTCGACTTCAGCACATTATCCGAGAATTATACTTAGAAACCAGTTAGTACCTTGGGACCTGCATGCCTCAATGGTAGGCCTCCTCACTTTTGACAGTGGGTTTACATCATTGACCTCTGATCGGATGATTCCATGGATTTTTGACTTCAACTCATTTATTCAAATTCGCTGGAATGTACTAGGGTACCTTGGGAATCATTGACATCAATGGTGATTTACCTCGCATTTGTTAACGGTTTACCTCATCGACCGGTAATCAAGTGGTTCCTACCATGTTCGACATCAATACATCTATTCGCATGGTTAGATTTGTACTACATCGGGATCAGTAAGAAGACCCTGGGTCGAGTAATCACTATGATATGTACTTTACCTAGGTTACGATGAATTTTCTTTTAAATATCGACACATATATTGTCACATAGATCCACGTTGTATTGGTCCGTGGCTATGTCTTGTCATCTCATAGATCCACTGTGTATTTTTCATGGCTACGATCATTTCATGTCATGGAAGTATAGATCCACATTGTATCTTGGGTGGCTATACCTTTTTGTTAATACAATTATGGATCCGCTGTTTATTTTATGGTGGCCATACCTTGCAAGTCTTCATCACCCAAGCATACGTATGCCTACCTTGGGTTTGAAACATATCATAACATTTGTCTCATGGTTGTATGTAGCTTCTACCAAGTTCTCTAAGTCCATACCCTTGCTTGAAAATGTCTACAAAGTACTTCAATCATCAGTTTATGTCTTCTAACTTCGCACTTTGGGGGGCAATCTGTTACACATCAAAATTACTCACTTCAATGATGACCTATTATCGTCATTACAAGTGTCGCAAGTGTCTCATTTTATCCATAAGTGTCACAAGTGTAGCAAACATCATACATTCATATTGCCTATGTCGTGTCTCGAACAACGTCACAAGGACACTTCAAAGACACCCTCAAAGACTGGTTTAAGAAAGAGAAGTCACATGATAAAGAGTACAAAGCTTTTACCATGAAAAAAAACACTTAAAAAACAATTTTGAAGGGCAGCGCTCCCCTACCCACTGTCAGGGAGTGCCAGCGCTCCTTTCCCTCCTTTGGGGGAGCGTTGCAACACTTTGTGTCCCATTCTGGAGGAGCGCTGGGTTGTTTGAGGAAATCTTGGGTTGTTGAGGAAAATCAAGGAAAAATCCCCCTCATCTTTGGAGTTGGTTGGAGTCGAATATAAGGTCAAGGATGGATCTTAGGGACAATCCACAAATGATGGAGAAGGATCCTCAACCTATCCCAAGAATATATAAGGTGGTTGGGTCTCTCCAAGCTTATATAAGGAGGCCTTCTCATGGTGAAAGAAAGGATGGAGGTTTTAGAGATACCAAACTTATGATCTCATGAAAAGTGGTATTGTAGGAGGACATTGAAGGCATCAAACTTATGATCTCATAAGGGAGATAATTAGTGAAGCATGGTCATTTTGTTTGTGGATCATTTGAGCAAGGGGTTGGACAAGGAGAGCTTGGTAAGGCTATTGCATATGCATCAAAGGTCTGTAAGTATCTTTATTGAGTTCTCATTAATACATGTGCTTGGCCTATTTCCTTCAAGATTGTGTATGCCTACATGAACTTGTCTTTAATGGATAGATCCAGTTTCAAACTAATCGTAGTAGAATAGGAAGCATACTTTGTCTTTGATTGGATTGCAGGACCTGTTGAAGAGCTTGTGGATCGGAGCTCAACTTGGAATTGGGTGAGGACAAACATCGTAAAAAGTTACATCTTCTTCCTCTTATCTATAGATTAGTTTAGCTAGGTTTAAAGGGATGTCAGTGACCAAATTTAGCACCTTTATGTCTTGGTTATAGGGGTCTAGATCCAAGAGGAATTTGACCTGTCCGTAGGGGGATTGTCCTATAACACAAAGTGCCAAACTAAAACTAGTCTCCCTAAGTTGGATGAAGAAGATTCCATATGGTTGCATCCACAAGAAGTCTTGGCCCAGAGAGAGTGTCATCTCCATTAGCGCACCATCTAGGAAGTGTTAGTCCAATGCAAAGATACAGCTTTAGAATATGCCACCTGGGAGCTGACCACCATTCTACAACAATTCCCTCATCTGAAGCCTTGAGGGCGAGATTGTTCTTCAACGGGGAGGGCATGTTAGGGACCTAACCTCCCTAACCCCTCATGTAGGTAGAGTAATGTAATTCCATGTAATAAAGGCCAATATTAATAAGGCCTAGCAATAAGGAAGAATAAGTCAAATGTAAGAAGACCTAATAGAAGCTTTCGCTTCTAGAAGGATCTTCCTCTAGATTGTTCTTTGGATAGGTAGAGTATAAATAGAAGTAGATGGTATGAGAAATCTAGTCTTGGATATTATTGTAATAGAGCTCTACTCTGCTGGAGGTTGACCCCTTGAAGAGGAAAGTGAACATTGCTATCAGTAATCAAAGTGCTCTTTTTGGTTTTATTCTGGTGTTATTCTGGTATTATTCTGGTATTTTTTTTATTATAACATTGCTTCTCTGCCATTTATAGCTAAAATATTTTTTCTCTACATACTATTTTATATCTAGAATACTACAAAGATGGGTTGTTCAGGTCTTACTATAGATGAGAATATCATCAAACAAAACTAAGACAAAAGTACGGAGAAAAGGATGAAAGACATGATTCATGAGGCTTTGGAAAGTGAAGCGAGCATTACATAAGGAAAAGGACATGAACAAGAAATCATAGTGGCCCTCATGAGTTTGAAATACAGTCTTAGGAATGTCTGCCTCTTTCATACATATCTGGTGTTAGCCAGAATGAAGATCAAGTTTAGTAAAGAACTGAGAACCACTTAATTCATCCAAGAGATCATCAATGACAGGAATGGGAAATTTGTCTTTGATGGTGAGTTTTTTGAGGGCGCAAAATTTAGGACACATGTGCCAAGATCCTTATTTATTAAGTATCATGACCATAGGATAAGAATAAGGGCTATTACTAGGATGGATAACGCCTACGGTGAACAATTATTGAAAACTTTTCTCAATTTCATTTTTGTGGGCAAATGGATGACAATAAGGATGAACATTGGGAGGAAGGATGTCAGGGACGAGGGGAATGGAATGATCATGAACACCATGGGAAGGAGGAATTCCCTGGAGAGTGGAAAAAATAGATTGATGTTTGGTGAGGATGGATTGGAGGTTAGGAGGCACATAGGGTGTCCCAGTGGCGTGAATAGAATGGAGTTGTGCAATAATGTCGAAATGACCTTTTTTGAGGAGCTTTTCCATGCAATGGGAACTGTTGATCTTAGGGGAACCTATTGTGATGCCTTGGAACTTATGATGTTGGCCCCCTTGGTTGAATTGCATGGTTAATTCCTTAAAATCCATGATAATGGGGCCAAATTCCTTAGCCATTCGGCACCCAACACAATGTCACAACCACCCATGTTGATAGCAAACATAGGATATTTCATGTGGTACTAACCAATTTGGAGACACATTTTCACAATGCCCCCCACACTTCATGGACCCGCCATTGGAAATCATGATTTGAAGGTTATTAACTACTCGAATACAACAATCAGTTTCTTGGGAAATGTGGTGATGAATAAAACTATGGGTGCTTCCACTATCAATGAAGATGATGACCTTCTGATGCTTAATGTAACCAATTATCTTGAGGGTTTGGAGAGCAGAAAAGCCAGTGAGAGAATTTAGGGAAATGATTGGTTCAACTTCTGGAGGGTCGGAAGGTGGAGTCATGTCAGTGGGTTCAGGTGACTCAGCCATAGGGGGAGCCTTGACATCTTCTTTATAAACATCCTCAGAGATGACCATAAAAATATTTTGTTCCTTAAACTTGTGAACAAGAAAATATTTTTCATCACAATTATAACAAAGGCTCTTGAGTTGGCGCTCACCCATTTGTGCTTGGGTCAATTTCTATATCTTGAGTGGAGTGTGTTAGCACTAGAAGTCACCTTCAGATTGCATGGAAGGCAAGCCTAGTACCCATCAGGTTATATGTGAATGTAAGAGTGTTTTAAAGGGTCAAATGGAAAAGACTCGAAGTGATAATGTTCCAACTCATAAACAGGGCTAGCAATGCACCAGCAATCAAGGTCTTGGCTAACTTCAATCAGTAGTTTGAGAGTATATATGAATAGAGGGAATATTTGAGTGAGAGGAGTGTAGGGACTATCGCAAACATCAGGTCTACAAAAGTCTAAGGAAGAAATTTTCTAATCACAAGATCTTCTTGATATCAGAAACTAAGGAAGTTAAATAAACATCGTGATAATATAATGATCAAACATCCACCATAACATCACCACAATTATTCATGTGAATCATTCAAAGCATGAACATTTAGCATCAGAAAGAAAATAGAATGAAAGAGAAGATGATTTCTATTAGTCAAAAAGTCTTAAGTCCAGTACATAGCCAGATCACAGTCACTTCATCAAAATATTACAGTCTAAGGGATCCTTGCTCAACCATCTGAACCTACTAAAGCAATTGATCTATCTATTTATAAAAAAAGGGAGGCAACAACTGGAGGTACGAGCTGGCCTCCTTCCCTTAAAAAACTCCAAACATTTATGTTATTTAACAACTTATCTAACCACCTATGCTATAAAAAAGGAAAATGTTGGTGACTAATCCAACTGAACTTCAAACCGATTTGATTCTCTTTGTTGTGCAGCTCTTTGTTTGCCATGTGTCTCTAAAATCATGTGGTTGTCTTCATGATGCCAGTTGCCTTCTCCATCATCAATCTATCCCGAAGCTGTTAGTTTGGTCCTCCTAGATCCCTGGTGTTTGTTGGCAGCTTCCCTGGGTAGAAATTCTGGGTAGCACACTACTAGGAGAAACGGTAGTGCCTGTAAGTAGCACCATTGTGCTGCATATGTGTGCTAGATTTTTCCCTCTGTGAAATATTCGATAGTGCCTGTGTGTAGTGCCATAATGTTGCATATCTGTACAGACTCTACTCTCTTCTAAATATTAGGTAGCGCACTAAGGTAGCGGCCTGCGACCATGGAGAGGGATCTTACAGGGAGGGTGATGGCGCCAATAGTGTGAAGGTGAGATGAAGGGTGCTAAGGTGGAAGCACCAGGTGGCGAAGAGATGGAGGTTATGGCACTAGACGGGAAGTGTCAGGTGGAGTGGCATGGGGGTCAGAAAGGTTGGCGCAGGGGGGAGAGGACGTGGAAGGCAGAGGACACAAGTGGTGGAAAGATATTGGTTAGGGAGGAGAACATGTAGCTATGACAGGGTGACCTAGAGTAGGATGGACAAGCATGGGAAAGGGTCATGAAACGGAGGAAAGTAGAAGACAGATGGAGGACACATGTCACCAGGAGGCGAGGGCGGTAAGCGAAGGAGGAAGTGGTAAGGGGTTTAAGGGGGGGGCTCATGCAAAACTGCCTCATTCCAGAACCGCCCCCCCCCACAATTAAAGACAGAAAGGTGAGGGGGGTCCGGAATGAGACCTCAGCCATAGATATGGGCACTTTAATCCAGTTGTTCAGACTTGTGCGGTATCATTCCAGACCCCCCCCCAATTAAAGGCAGAATGGCAAGGGGGGTTCGGAATCGAACCTCGACCGTTGATCTAGGTGCGCAAATCCTGGCCACCTGAATCAGCCTGCTACTTAGTGGAATGCGCAATTTGCGCTCAAACTTAGGATAAGTGGGTTTTGACCCACTTATTGCTATCTTGGGCCCTTCCTTCTATATGACCTTGGTGCTAGGACCATGGGCCCAACACCCGCGGGGTCGTAAAATTTCTCATTTTGGGGTTTCCTAATGTAATGGAGGAAAGACCCCTTGTCTTTTGAAATCCCGATAGCCGAAACCGTGACGGTTCTTAATCACGCGCTACGTGTCCCTTGGATGGATGGTTCAGCTTACTTCGACGCTTGCACTTTGACTATGCCGAAAGTCCCCATCTTCGGCTCAGATCTTGCACCGTTTGTCTTTCCTGATGGTGAGATCTTTCCTTGATCAATGGTCCCGACTGCTTTGGGACTTCTCACACCAAGCATCCCCGATGGATCTCTTCCTCATTTTCCCGATGACTAGAACCGCAAAACGACTCAAGCACTGCCACCTTCTTTAGGCTTTGCCTTTCCATAGGACCCTGGGCTATGACCATGGGCTAGGCTCCCAGGGCTTCACATTTCACGTTTCATGGTTTTGAAACCCAAGGGAGAAACTTTTCCTCCCAACGTGCGATCCCCGAAAGGCCGACTCCCAAAACGTCGACTAGCTGCCACCTGTCCTTGCAAGATCGGACGGCCACGATCATTTCGACGATATGGGTGATATCTCTTGCTCTAAACCTTGCGCAGCTCCGTTGATCACAATTAATCGTCGACCATTGATTTTCTCCATCAATGGATCCTCGTCGTTGAAAACAAAAATGCCCGCTCGCTTGATTTTAAGCCCGAAATGGACTTCTGCATGCTACGCTTGGTGCTCATGGCTGCGACATTGGAATAAAACACATTTGATGGGTTTTTAAACCCCATTTCTTCACATTTTACACCAAGGGCCCGGAACTAGAGAGAAACACCCCCCTTGCAAGAATTGGTGATAACAGAGAGTGTAAGGAGGAGTAGGAGTGGTTGTTTTAGGGCGAGGAATAAAGGAGATTTTTTTTGGTTTGAGAAGAGACAACCTGTTTTATTTCCTTAGATCTTTTAGTATCTTCCACCCAACTTTGAGGGTGTGCCATGAGGACATGGGCATGGATCTCATCCTTGAGGCCATTGATAAATAAGTCTCAGAAAAAATCATCAAACATGCCCTCGATGCGGAAAGACAATAGCTCAAAAGCAGCTATAAATTCATCCACTGTGCCATATTGTTTCAACTTTGTCAAACGGCCTAAATGGTGGGTGTCAGTTTCAAAGCATTCATAAAGTTCTACAAAAAATTGTGTCCAAGCCACATACCCTTGGCAGGCATTTTTTTCTCCATTTCCACCATTGCCAATGTTCCAGATCTAGATGAAGAACACCATACCTGAGTTTCACCAACTCATCAGTAATGACGTACAAAGAGAAATGGTGTTCCATTTGAGTCACCTAGCTTGTGGGATTTGAGGCATAAAATTTGTTCACCTCCACACAAGGGGGATGCAGGTCCTGTTGAAAGTGGTGGGGAAGAAAAGAGGTGGACTAGGAGGATTTAGGACCTTCAGGGTTATAAGGTGTGGAAGAAGATAAAGTATCTGGGATGGGCTTAAACAAGGCGATCAAATTGTTCACTGCTTCTTGGAATTGATAACACATGGTGGTCAATTGAGTGATGGATGTGGGAAGTGATTCGAGGAGAGAAATATTGGAGTTGAGGTTACCAATACTGGAAGTAATGGAAGAAATATCAATCCGGGTTTGGTCATGATATTTGTCCAAGGCGATGAGACGTTGTTCCCTATCTTGGATGCAAGTGTGGGCCATGGGGATGGGATAGGGGGGGAAGTGAGACCAGACAGAAAGGGGTTACTAGGGAATGGTACCACTATGATTGGTGCAAAGAGAGGAATTCAATGGGATAGATGCCAAATAGGGGTGTTGGGAAGGGGTCGGATCCATTGAAAAAAAAATTGTTGAGAAATGATAGGTGTGACTGTGATCAAGGCGAAGAGAGGAATCCAATGGGATAGGTCTCAAATAATGGTGCCATTAGGATCCAGACTTTTTTTTTACTCCTACGGAGTTATACTCTAATCTGAATAATACTGGAGCGATGAAATGGCCAAATTCTTAACAGGAAGAAATGTGTAGAAATTTCGCAACCAGAATGCACGAGGCACAGTTGCACGACAATAGATCTTGTCTGTTCTGTTTTTGTTTCCATCCCAAGGGTTAGGGTATTTAGGGTTTCTAGAGACAAGGGTTTTCCCTGTACTATATCTCTCTGATATACGTGCGGGGTCCAACAGTGGTAGTTGGCCCAATATCTTAGGGCACCAACTAAGGAGGCTAGACCGTGCCCTTTTTCGTACTACCCAACTACCCAGGTAATAGAGAGTATCTTCCCAAGTGTTGTTCTCGATGGCACCATAGCATTCAATCGGTCAATTGGTTTATCTATGGAGGGCTTCAGGATATCTAGGTCGATCCATATATAGGGGTTTTTTTATGTGCTATCACTCGAAGGGGTACCAACATGGGTTACAAGGGTGGCCAAAAATGTGCACTTAAGTACCACTTGTATTTCCTGCGTGTATGCTTCCCCGACCGCATATTTATGCATTCAATGACTATTGGTCTGTTCCCTTTATCTATCTACTCTTATTTTTCTGGAGGGATTTTTTTTATCTATGAGTTCTGCCTACAGTTTCTTCATATCCTGCACACCTTTGATGCGCTATGTGATCGGCATTGTCTTCTACCTTTGCTTGAGGTTCTGGATAGTTGCGCTTACCCTTTCTTCTTCCTGATCCCACTGCTGGACTTATTGATCCTCTTCCAGCTTCGTCCAAAGCTATGTTTCCTTCTTGAACAAGTCAGTCACCGTGTGAACTTGTCACTCTATCTCCTTTATCTATGTTGTTTCCTCCTTCTTCCTATGCTCCTTCACCTTTGGTGGAGTGGTAGGTATGAGCTACTCCCTGAGGTGCTCGATCTCCTGTCTATATTGATCGATTTTCTGCACAATCTGATCAATCTTCTGTGTCACCCTGAGTTATTTCGTCTGCGTGCTCTTTAGGATTTTCTCATAGGCTATGGCCAATTCCTGCTCCAACCTATCTGTGTGATATTTTTCATCTTTAGTCTCAATCTTAGCCTGTTCGAGTACCAATTCCATTAATGCGTCCTGATTGTCCTTTGTCTGCTACAATTCTTTTGTGTTTGTGCGTGCGCGTGACTGTACCTCATGCACAATGCTAACTTGTATTTTATACAAGGCCTTGGTTCGTATCTACATCATCACCAATTGTATTTGGGCCAAATCCTTCAGGGATGTCTGTCCCACGATTTCATCCATGCACAACATGTTGGGTGTGGCGTGAAATGTCGAGCTCATATGTGTTGTCGTCTGGATCCTATCCTACTCACTTGATCCAGCTTCGCCTCCTATATGTGATGTTGATGGGATTGTTCCTATGTTGTTGTCGGTCGTCTATGCTTCTCTAAGTTGTTGGAGGAGCTATCGCATGTATGCCAACTCCTCTTCAATCATGTCCCTTTGTCATTGAGCATTGTCAAAATCCTCCACTATGTGATCCTGGACCATTTGGGCCACAAGGTCCACGTCGTCCTCCATGATCGTGTATTCTGGTGGCATTCTATGCGCCTTAGCTTTCTTGTGCACACCCCCCATTTGTATGACTGGCCTCTTGGTTTGGCCTTGCTCCTATTGAGTAGCACTTGATGTGGTTCCCTCTGTTGTCTCAGTCTATTTCTCCTGTACTTGTGGTGCCTATGTATTTTTCTTCTTCCCTGCTTGGGTTCCTTTCTTGGATGCCCCCCCTTTATTCCGTTGCACCTTGTTATGACCTGTCGTTGGATTCTTGGGCATTGTTACTTCTTCGGCAGGTGTTTGTCCCTATCCTACCTCCTCCTCCATTTCTGCAGGCATTTCTTGATTGAGGACTGGAATCCTCTAATCATCATCCCAATCATTGATGGCCATCTCTATGTCCGCCTCCTTGATTCAGTAGCGCAGTTGTAGCCATTGATTGTCGAGATCCTTCTATGCTTGTATCCACATTGCATGTCTAGTTTCTTTGAAGTTGGTTATGCCCTGATACTATGTGATTGCTTCCAGTGTCACCCTCCAAGTGTTGGTGATGCTCTCCTGTAGGTCGTTGTGATATCCTTCAAATATGGTTTCATTCGCCATTATGTTCTTTGAGTCTGATGCGGACCCCAGCGATAGGTATCGTGTTGCGTGGCAAGGATTGGGTCTAGTGGGAAAAAATGAATACTTCGGCTCCTTCCATCCGATCAAGGCTATCAGGATGAGTAGCCATGAATAGTGAAATTATGTCCCTAGATCCTACTCATCCTTGCAGTCGTCCAGGAACAGATTCAACAAAATAAGGGGCCCAGCTGAGTGTGGTGCCCTCCGCACACTGTGCTACAGCTACAACAACCTCGGCCGAGACTTCCTCCTTGCGACATTTCCTGAGTAATTTTCATGCCATAATTTTTGTGTCCATTCTTGTTGTGGCATCACTAATACGCTTGATTATGATTCTGCACGACCCCCTTTTAGTACCATATTTCTTCTTCATTTCCTTGGCCAGTGCCTTCTCCTTTGTTTTGTCCTCAAGGAATTGCGTGGGGTCCTCCCCTCGTGATGGCATCCCTGTGATGTATGAAATAATCTCTACGTCTATTGAGATGAGTTGTTCCAGCCACAGGTATTCGCCATGGGTGACTACCATCAGTGGCTTGAAGTAGTTGTTTGCATATTGGCCCCTCCCAAAGTGTGGGATGTCCAACAGGCCTAGAATCTCATTTTTGGCCAGTCCAGCTACCCAATGGACTAGTTGGTTATTTGGTTCACCAAAGGGTCCTATACTCACAATCTGTAGGTAAGATTTCTTGGCAAACTCTGGGAACTTGTCTGTGTCTGTCACGTCATGGTCTAAGTACCTCAATTTCTCCATGTGGCCTCATATATTTCCTGCTATACGTACCCCTTCCAGAATGCGCGGCAAAAAAATGGTTGTCGTGGCTTTCCTACACGATGACCTTGTGTTACCCATGATTTTGGTTATCATGATGGTGTATTGATGATGGTGTACTCAGGCTCCTCATAAGAACTTTCTCCTGATAAAAATGACATTCATCTCTTCCCAGAAAACTTACTTTTGAAGAGAGTTCGCAGGTTGCTAGTATCCCAGGGTGCGAGAATGACCCATTCTCGCAGGCTTCCTTAAGCCAGGGTGCGAACTTCTCGCACTGTGCTACATAGCTAGGGTGTGAACCTTCTCTAAAGCTTGGAAAAAGATGAATTCTCGATGGTTCTAGAAGGGAATCTTCTAGAAGAATGGGTTGGCATTCGAATGGTTATCCTTGTACTAGATTCTCTGATATTGTGGGATCATTCTTATCTAAGTAACCATCTCATTCTCTCCTATATATTGATGGAATTATCATGGAAAAGGTTAAGAAATATTCATTAGAGAATTGGTGAAGGACTTAGCTTGAACAGGAGCTTGGAGACTCTAGCAAGTCTATCAAGAGGATTTTATCTTCTTCATGTAAGGATCGAGCAAGTGTGTGTGTTGGAGCCAAGAGCCATCGAAAGGAAGCTTGCGACATCAAGGCGATCAGGTTGTAATCTTCTACTTTCGATTAATATGATACAATGGCATGTCCCTTTCCCATAAAGTCATTTTCACTTTATTGTGTAATTCCTTGATCATACACATAAGTTGACAGTTGAATATATTTTTCTATCTTCACTTTGGTTGGTTTGTGTTGTCTTGGTCTTGACCTCATGAGAGCACCAAAGAAAAGTGGGAGCAACAAAGACCCTAGGAAGCGATAAAAAGGTATGTAACTTGTTCCTTCCCATTAGCTAATTCAATGGTCATAACTTAGGGAAAGAGTCATGTCCTATCCTATTTTCTTCTAGATCCAGGTGGATCTAGGGAGATATGTTAGTGTCTGCACCTACCAATTAGTCCGATAACAAAATTGGCGACTCAACTGGGGATATAACCTGTTTTCTTTGTGGTTTTTTGTATTTTTCCTTGGCCACTTTCTCTTGCCTTTCCTTTCTCCATTCATATCAATCTCTGAGTCTTCAAGATACTCTGATAGACCCTCTGGGTCCAAAGTCCTCTTCAAATTTTGTGTCTTTTTCCAAAAATTTGATTAGTTTCAGAGATTCTCACACTGCACTCCACAGTCACCTGTGAGAATCTATTGACTTCGCACCCTGCTTTTAGGTTCAGTGCGAGGTTCTCGCACTCTGCTCAAATCTCACCTACAAGAATCACCTATTCTCGCACTGTGTAATACTGCTAGCCTGCGAACCTTCTTTTTCAAAATTTTGGATTTGAGTTTTTTCATCTTCAACTGCCCAAATCAGTGTAGGTGCCTCAAAAGAGTTTCTTAGACCATTGATTGATGTTTTTCTTGTCTTTGTTTTTATGCACGAACAGTCTTAGGATTTCAAAGGCTCTTCTTGTCACTTTTTATTGACTTTCATTTCTTGACTCTTCTCGGCAAATATATACTCTCTGATTTCAAAATATGAGTGTGCTTGTTTGGTTCAGGACTGGTGATCGGTTGAAAGTTGAGCTTCTTTGTCTTTATCATTTTCTTATTCTTTGAAAGATCACTTTTCTTATGCAATTGAAAAGACTAGTTCGGTTCGCTTGTTATTTTTGTTTCCATTGAAAGATTGGTTTGGGTTTTTATCTATTGCTTGTTCATTAGTTTTTGGTTTTCTGAACTCTTACCATCATGGTGTAGGTCCTTTTTGAAAATTGAACAACGTTTTTCTTTCAAAAGCATTTTCGTTTTCAAAAGTATTGAAAATCAATTGTTGAAATTATTGAAAAAGAAACAATAGAGAATTGTTATTGATGCGTGATTTGTTGCATTTGCATTTTAAAGGAAATTGTGTCTTGTAGTTCAAAGTTTGATCCGGAAAACTTCTCTTTCCCTCCTGTACATAGGATTCATTGAATGAAACTTGATATATTTCATTCTCATCCATGCATCATTGGGTCAGAGTCTCATACAACATCAATTTCATCTCCATTTCCTTTGAGTAACAACAGCTCTTAATAACACTGTGCAATTGTAAAATTTACCTAGTAACTCTTTTCTAGGGCTCTATTACACCAACATTTAGCTAGGCTAGCACTTTGGAGTAGGAAGAGAGATACACTCTCCAAAGAAAAAAACCCACAATAGCATCTTGTGTTAAGGAGTGTTAAATTCCATTTGCAACATCTTGTCCTGGGAAGCCCTTCTCACACAAGGGTCAAACACGAGGTCGCATTGATATTGACAGAGTTACTCACCCTACTTTGTTGATATTAGTGTAGATATTGCACGTATTATGGGGATCACTTGGAGGTATACCCACAATGATGAGTGGAATCCTTTTGAGTTGATTTCGGGCTAGATACCCTGCCCTTGCGTGTGGATCAGACTGTCGACTATCCCCCCAGGCTTTATTGTTGTCAGTGGTAACCTTAGTGGCCTATCTTTCTAGGTTCTTACACAAGGTGACTGTGAAGGGGAAAGTCTTCATGGTACCTGGAATCGACGTTGGCCAAACTCACATGGGCTCCTTGGAGGGTATACCCACGATTATGTGTGGGAGCTTGCACCAAGGTGTAAGTCCGTTAAGCAGGTCGTCAGTGTAACTTTTCCACCCTAGCCTATCCCCTTCTCATATCATTGTTGCGACGTTGGATTTCATCACCAACTAGTGGCTTCGGAATTAGAAGGTCTTGTTTGCTTGGTGTTGCTTCCTAGATTTGTTTACTAGCGCGTGTTGTTTGTTTACCAAAGTTGACCATACGATTTTCTTCATGAAGTTTGTCACTCATTTACAATAGCTCATCCACGTCGTTCACGTAGAATGCAGGGTTTATCTCCAGAGCATATGGAAGGTTCTCAACCCTTTCCTACAAGTTCACCTAAGGGATCTCCTCAGAAAAGTGAAGTCCCAGTCGTCACCACGCCACAAGTGGAACGAACTGACTCTCTCAAACATTTCCGAATCACCAATACTCGAGAGGACTTTCGACTTCACCCAAATTCTGAGCGACTGTTTATGCGACTGAATTATTCCAGAGACTTAGTTGTTACGTCTTCTGGATCACTAGTTGGACCCTTTCCAGGCATAGAAGGCCAAGATCTTTTTTGGTCTATAGGAGTTTTCCGACAGAACCTTTTTGGTCCAGGCTCACCTGTGATTTCTGAAATCAACCCACCTATGATTTCTAAAATCTCTAGTTCAGAGACAGTATCATTTACTACCGCCTATCACTTTACCGTCCCTCTTGAAATGGATCATCACACAGATACTATGAGTGTTCCAACTGGGTTTACTGCGATTAGTCTCACTCCCATCAGCACACCGCGTATGCCCAACATCACTCCGACAGTACCACCTGGATATCGTGCGTTGAATGCTTCCATTCCCACTCCTACGCAAACCCCATCTGGCTCTCCTGGTGGTCCTTCTTCTGGGTACTCTCTTCCCAGTTTTATTCTGACACTCCCTCAATTTCCTTTTGGAAGACCTTCCTCCTCTTCTACTGGCATTCTTAATCTTAGTGGCCCTATTCTGTCATTCGAACCAAATTACCAGATTCTCGTTGGTGGACAATTTCACCAACGTGGCATGACTCAACCCCCTCTTAGTGGGCAATTTCCCCTTGGAACACAAATCCCAATTGGAACACAACCCCCAATTGGAACACCACCTTCGATAGGAGGACCGACCCCACCTTATGGAAAACACATACCTTCATCCTTGGCCCAGTATTGGAATCAGTTGATACAACATCCTCCTTAATCGACTGGGGGGCAGCAGTTTCAAGCTGCATCTGTGATACCCCCTAGTATGGGCCAACCATATCCGGGTACATTCAATATCATTTGGGGGCTTAATGCTCAAACTCAAGTCCTTGTTCCAGGGTACAATAATATGAGCTACTATCCTCTCCAACCACCACTAAATCTGCCTAGGTCTTCACATTATATGCAGACTGCTTATGGTCCTACTGGTTTGCCAATGGGGCTTCCTCCCCAAAGCCACCAGTACCCGTAGGTGAATCGATAGTTGCCCTTCATAGCCACTTTGGATCTTCCGAATTTGTCAAGGATTTTAAATGATCCAATTCGTCACTCTCCCCAATGGCCTGCTATACCAGCCAAGCTACCATCGAACATTCTTAAATTCGATGGAAAAGCGGGAGAGAACCCAAACAATCACGTTATGACTTTTCACCTATGGTGTTCATCCAACTCGTTGATGGATGACTCTATTCGTTTACGTCTTTTTCAACGAACCCTCACAGGTTCTGCTGCGAAGTGGTATATAGAATTGCCACGAGGTTTCTTCTCTAACTTCAACACCCTAGCTATGGCTTTCCTCACACACTACCAGTTACCGATTCGTTATGACACGGGGACCGATATTTTGACTTCTTTCAAACAAAACAAAGCCACTCATATATCTAATCACATTCATGAGTGGCGACGGAGACGACGTCTCATTAAACTCGAACTCCCCGATCAGTTGCTGGCATAATGGTTCACAAAATCATTTGTGAACAACATCGGTCGTGACATTTCCATGGGTTGAGTAGTCATGAAAGAGCAGGCCATAAGTCGTGCTCAATACCTTGACCTCTTTTAATCACAAACGGGTACCCTTTACGATTTTCTACCTGACTTACCTCGTCCTTCCACTTCCGCCACTTCAACTACTCCAGCTGCTTCGCATGCAGCCGACGGTGTGATTGGCACTTTCCAGGCCCAACCACATTCAGCCTCAAGCACAAACCCCAAACCTACTTCTTCTAATGTTAAAAATGCTCCCTCTCCTGTCCCTCCCACTGGCAATACTTCTAAGGTAAATGCAGTTCAATCTACCCCAGCCGGTAACAACAAATCCAAAAAGGGAAAGGATAAGAATAAGGAGGACAAAAATACTTCTCAAGCAGAGTGAACCAAAACTACACCTGTTGACGATCGGGATAAGCACAAACCTCGATACCCTTGTCTTATCTGTGGTGATGATCACTACACGAAGGATTGTCCATGACGAGCCGAGGTCACTAAGTTCCTTCAAGGAGCTCCAAAACCACCTGCTCCGGTTGTTTTGTCCCAACCCTTCCCGTCTCAACAACAGGCTCAGTTGGTCATTCATGACCAACCCTCATCTTCTACTACATCCTATGTATTGATGTGTACTGGCGATTCAAAGTAGAGCGACGTTGCACTCACTACACGAGCCAAAGATTATTCTCCCTTTAAAGAGAAGGTTGATGATCTACCTCCTTCCTTGGTACAACCTTCTCCAGCGACTCCACCTACCAATGGTCCTCTTCATCTCGAACAACAGAGCCTCAACACAGTTCTTCGACCCCCCCCAAAAGGTGTCGTTCAGAAATCGGATTTCAATCCTCATGCTCATGCTGTCCAGAACTACAGCATTGTTGAAGATCTGGCCCAAACACCTTCTGCGATGTCATCCCTTGAAGTCCTTCAAAGTTTTCCTACGCAACGGAAGGCACTGTTGAAAGCTATCGGTGGAATCGATCCGACGGATATGAATTTAATAATTTTTGACTTGGAAGATCACATTCCAAGGTTACCCCCTCAACTCACATTCCAGATCCAAGTGATTGTCTCTGACAAAAACATTTGTCGAACCGTTATCTACGAGGGTGCCTCGACGTGTGTCATGTCTCTTGCTTGCTGGAAATTCATTGGCTCTCCTTCTTTGAATGAATCCCAGAACACTCTTAAAGCCTTCAATGGATCTGGTTTTAAGCCCTACGATGTCCTTCCTTCATTGCCCATCACGTTAGAAGGCCAAACGGTCCAAGTCGAAGTGGAAGTCTTTGACGCTCCCCTTGATTACAATCTTTTTCTTGGCCACAGTTGGATCGATTTCATGCGTGCGGTTGTGTCGACCCTTTTCCTTGTGGTACATTTCCCACATCAAGGAAAGGTCGTCACCGTCGACCAACTAGCCTTCTTTAATTCCGATACCCGTACTGGAAACGTACCGTTCATCGCTAAAACCCCACCGGGTTATGAGAACATCAGTGTAGGCCTTCTAAAAGACTCTTCGTTAATGGGTACTTTCCCCATTCCACTGCCCGATGTTTCATGCTCGTTTGTTGCTTCAATCAACATGATCTCCACCTCGATTCAAAAACTTCCTGTGTCTCACAACCCCTGGATAGTACCTGACCCTGGAGATCATCTTCGTTACGGTGAAGAAATGTCGTTAAGTTCGGTCGATTCCGCCTATCAGGCCATTCAATCGGCAACTCCTTCTACCCCCTCTCTTGGTGATTTATCTCCCGATCCTTTTCATGTCATTTTTCCCACGGACGAGATGATCATGTATGTCATGGAAGACACCCCTTGGGCCAATGGACATCATCGTTCCATCCTCTTTCTGGAGCAACATACCATTGAGAACTATCAACGGATATCGACCCCGTCAACCGTTGTTGTCATCTCAACCATTCCCGAGTCCGCAAATGATGTGTTTTCTAAAGGGAACTTAAGCAATATCTCCCCCACTATTCCCCTCGACATATCAATCAAACCTGAAATTGTCAAAAATGTTCATATCAGAGCTTCGTGTTCTTCTGATGAAATCGTCACCTACACATCCCTTTTCAAAGAGTTTCGTGACATCTTCGCCTGGAGCTACAAAGAAATGCCAGGTATTGACCCTGAGATTGTGATACATGAGATCAAGACATACCCCGATGCTAAACCCGTCTGGCAACGCCTTCGTCCAGTTCACCCACGTAAAGCAGCTGCCATCAAGCTCAAAGTCGAGAAACTTCTTAAAGCCGGCTTTATTTATCCGGTGGCTCTCACAGACTAGGTTTCCAATCTTGTCCTGATCGACAAGAAACAAGGCACAATTCATGTATGCGTTGATTATAGGGATATCAACAAAGCTTGTCCCAAAGACAACTTTCCTACCCCCTTCGTCGATCAAATTGTCGACGATTGCGCCGGAAGGGAAATCTTCTCCCTAATGGATGGTTTCTCCGGGTATAATAAAATCAACATTGTTCCCGAGGATCAACATAAGACCGCTTTTATTTGTCCTTGGGGTATTTTTTCCTATCAGAAACTCCCTTTTGGTCTCAAGAACGTTGGCGCAACTTTTCAACGCGCTATGTCTTATGCTTTCCATGATATCAAGCACATCGTCCAACCATATCTGGATGATTTACCCGCTCACTCAATGCGCCAAGTCGATCACCCAACCCACCTCCGAGCCATTTTTGTCCATTGTCGGTTCTACCGTATACATTTGAATCTTCATAAGTGCGTTTTCTGCATGGAATCCGACCGACTTATAGGTTTTATCGTTTCGCGTCAAGGGATCCGGGTGGATCCTTTAAAGGTTGAGGCAATTCTTAATCTCCCTCCTCCTTCTACACTTCACCAGTTACAAATTTTGTAGGGGAAAGCAAACTTTCTTCGTCATTTTATCCCAAATTATGCCGAGATAACTCGTGGATTTACGTGGCTCTTAAAAAGGGTTCAGAGTTCGTCTGGGATTCCATCGCCAACAATTCTTTCGAAGCTTTGAAATTGTCCCTAACACGTGCTCCACTTCTCTTTCCCCCTGATTACAGTCGAGATTATTTCCTCTACCTTGCTGCCTCAGATTACACCATTTGTTGGACACACCTACCACACTTAGAGGGGGGGTGAATGAGTGTGGGGCTCTTTTTCCCAAAACTTCCCTCTTGCACAAAAACTCATCAATTAGCATTCAACATTTATTAATTACCCATTTTTTTCATTTATAACCAATTACATGTGAGCACATATCAACAACATATATCAGCAATATATCATCAACAAGTCATCACCACAATGAACACAAAGAACACAAGATGTATGTACAATTTTCCTTTTATTACGGACTACAATCGTTGGGGTTTATAAGCAACAACTTAATAGAGTACAACTCTACAAGAGCACTATCTCTATATGCAAGACTCATCTTGCATTCTCAGCACCAACTGATATGAGGCAAAAATCCTCAACAAATATCAATCTGTACCATAAACAAGAGCATCAACCATGCACCAACCTGTGCCAAACAACCTGTAATCAACCTGTACCATAAACAAGTGCATCCAACTATGTACCAAGTATATACCAATCATGTTTTAACTACTCATCAATAATGACTCATCAATATGTACCAACATCATCAACTATACACCTCATGTATGTGCCAACTCATCAACTGTTTGTCTCAACCATGACTAGTTTTGGATTAGTTAACAACCCTAACTTGAAATAATAATAACTTTGTACCTATACTGAATAAAGATCTGAAACTGATACACAATTTTATTCAGTGTGTTTTATACAATTCCTCCAAGTGGCACTACTTGGAACCTCTCAGAAAAGGAGTTATAGCAAAAATGGCATACCTTCTTGAATTTTGGCTTATTCTAGAGAGCGACCTTGTAGAATGTGCCCCGCACAAAATATTTCATGAATAGATATGAAAATGTTACAGAGCATACTATAGACTATAATATAACCAACACAATTGGTCTCACTGAATTTAGATCTGTTATGAAGAATTTATGACATTTTTACCCGAAACACCTGATTTTGACTAGTTTCAGGACTAGCCACAAACCCTATTTTCCACGGAGTGTAACTCCCAAAATACAACGACCCACAAGATGAATTTTTAACCAAATATGATTGGCTATGTTTTCTCACTTTCATAGAAATTTCAAGATCTGAATCATTATATAAAAAAACTTATAGCGAAAATGGTGAGATGACCTGTAAATAACATACATTAGAAAGCACCATCAAAAGAATTTATCCTTCCTTGCATTTTGTCCTTCTTTTCTTCACTTTCCTAAGAATTTCGGCTTATATATTATTGGTTACATCATTCACCTATAGATATTCAATATCCTCAAGTGTTCCACACCAAAAATTCTCAAGAAGCTCTCACAAGAAGCTCTCCATCAATACTCCAAAATATATTCCCACAAGGAGCTCTCCATTGATCCACAAAAAGGATGATCTACAAGAGACCATTGATATCTTATTTATGCTTTCATCCTTTAGGTCACTTAACCCATTTTTAGGTCACTTAACCCATTTCTAGGTCACTTAACCTATTTTCCTTATTTTAGGGTTAACCACTTTCCATAAATAGAAAGTTCTCCAATACTTTAACATTT
>ML802131.1:55187-65999 GCA_009831015.1 Picea engelmannii | reverse complement strand
TTCACCAACAATTTCCTTGATCTTCATCTCGTTATTCCTCATACAAGCATGGGTCCTCCAACCTTTCTTCTAGGATAACTCAATCCATAAAGCGTCTTCCCATGAGGGCTTTCACCATAAGGGGACCACTTTGGATTTCATCCGTTTGTACACCTTATCAATCATGATAAGATAATAATGAGAGCATGGGTCCTCCAACCATTCTTCTAGGATAAATCAATCCACAAAGCATCTTCCCGTGAGGGATTTAACCATAAGGGGACCACTTTGGAGTTCATCCATTTTTGCACCTTATCAATCATGATAAGACAATAATGAGTCATCTATACATTTTTCCAACAATGCATCATATACCAATGGAACCACATCGATCCATCTTCATCATGTATCAATGACAACTCATTGATCCATCTTCATCTATGCATTCTCATCAAGGACAATACATATTATATTACATAAATCATCAGTCAATCAATCCTTTGACATCAATCAATCAATGACATCAATCAATCAAACCATTGGCATCAATGACAATATGATCCAACACCATTGGTATGGTTCTCGTCCAAGAGGATGATGCTAACGACGAACATGGTATCTACTACTTGAGTCAAAGTCTAACGCCTACCGAAATCAAGTATTTACATGTTGAAAAACTGGCCTTGGCTGTCGTCCAAGCCGTCCAACGCTTCCGACACTATATCCTCTCACGCAAGACTATAGTGATTTCTCACTGCAACCCTATGCAACACATTCTCACACGTCAATTGCTAGGGGGCAAATACTCCAAATGGATTGTGATACTCTAGGATTTTGACTTGGAATTCGAATGCGCCAAGTCCAAGAAGTCCTTAGTGTTTGTTGAGTTGATATGCAACTTTCCCTATTCTGAAACAGAAAATGTAGCAGCTGATTCATTACCTGATGAATCTCTTTTCCTTATCAGCACTGATGATATTTGGTATGGTGATATCATTATATATCTCCAAACCCAGACTTTCCGACCAACTTTGTCTAGTATTGATCGACGTCGCATACGCTATCAATCCCATCAATATATTATCCTCGGGGATACTCTTTATCATCAGGGGATTGACTCTGTTTTTTGACGCTGTCTAATGTTCGACAAAGCCAAGAAAGCTCTGAATGACTGCCATTCTGGAGCCTGTGGTGGTCATATGTCTGGGTATGCTACTGTTCAGAAGATCTTACGAGTAGAGTATTTTTGGCCTTCTTTATTTAACGACTGCATAATCACCGTTCAGAAATGCCATGCTTGCCAGACCTATACTCAGAAGATATGGTCACATCCTGCTCCTCTTCACCTTGTGGTCTCCGTTGGTCCCTTTGCGAAATGGGGCATCGATTTCATGACATGTCACCCCCACTCAGTCGGGGGGCATGGATACATTATTGTAGCTGTCGATTACTTTATGAAATGGGCCGAGGCGATGCCGACATTTGACAACACTAGAACGACCGCAACATTATTTATTTTTAATCACATCATAGCTCATTTTGGTGTTCCCCAAGCTATCATCATCGATCACGGTAGCCACTTTAGAAACTTCATGATGTCCGAACTTACTGAAAAGTTGGGTCTTCGCCATGAAAACTCAACACCCTATTACCCACAATCCAACGGCCAGGTCGAAGCAATTAACAAATTTCTCATAACTATGCTCCGACGAATGATAGGGATTCACAAAAAAAGTTGGCACACAATGTTGTTTTCGGCATTGTGGGCTTACCAGACATCCGTCAAGTCCGCTACTGGGTTTACACCTTTCCGGTTAGTCTATGGTTTGGAAGCCATTCTCCCGATTGAATGCGAGATACCCTCTTTAAAACTAGTTGTTGAACTCCTACCAAACAGTTCTGCTGAGGAAGAATGTCTATTGTATCTTATGTGATTAGACGAAACTCAATGCGATGCTACTCTAGTTCTAGAAGCTCAGAAAAAATGTGTCAAGGCCCAATAAGACAAACATGTCAAGCCTCGTGTTTTCTCCAAAGGAGATCTCATTCTCTTCTATGAACAAGATCGAGATATGCTAGGAACTGAAAAATTCGAAGCCATGTGGCGAGGTCTTTATATCGTTCGACGAGTTTTGGAAAAAGGAGCTTATGAGTTAGTAGATTACGATGGTATCCCTTTGAGTGAACCCAGGAATGGGTTGTACTTGAAGAAGTACTATGCATAAAATCATCTGTGCACGAGTACTTGTATTTTTATTGTATCATACTTCTTGTGTGTTATTATAGCTTTCTTTTTTGATTATCTCGTCTCTGCCCTTATGTGACATTGTGTTTGATTTCCAGATGTCGGAGTCTTTGCTACCCTATATTGGCTTTACTGATGACGCTAGTCGTAGTACTTAGAACCTTGTTTCCGTTGCATGGGAAATTTATGCCCCTACAAGCGAACTTGTCTCCTTACGAGGTGTGTGTCTCGGCCATGCCACCAACCACATTGCAGAGTATAGCGTCGTTATCAAATTATTGATTGATGATATCTCTCTCGGAACCCGTCATTTGGTTGTACGACTCAATTCGCAGCTTGTATCACTACAGTTAAGTAATGTCTATACTATTCGAAGTCCTACTTTGTTATGGGTGTATTTGCGAATTCGCCTCTTGGAACGTTATTTTGATTATATTGAATATCAACATATTCCTAGATGTTTAAATACATTAACTGATGCATTGGCTAACTATGTATTAGACAGACATTTGGATCATTTATAAATCATTTACATCAATTTTCACACAACACAAGATAAATCGGTAGAAGCCATATATATATATAACGATCAAAAGAGTTTTTTACAAAAAGTTTTGTCCGAAGACCAAAATGTGAAAATCTGAAGCTCATAGCTTCTACAAAGAGACGTCATGGATGACGTTCACGGTAACATACGACTGCCCGAGAAACCCTACGGAGCAGTTGGTCTATGGACTCTGACACTCCTACTGTGTGACGCTGATAACGTCGTGGAACCTCTCCAAGAGGTATGTCCGGAATATCTGTTGTCAAACCCTCTAGGTTTTGTTCCACTGCTTGATAATCCTCGGCGTCCCATTGTGGCACTGGTGCTACCTCTCCTCACCGCTGAATGGGAGAAGTACCAGGAGGTCGGTAAGGTCCCACATCTGTGTCATCAAAAAATGAATTTTGTATTTAGTCTTTGGACGAACATATAAAAAAAACATTTGCATATGATAAAATTTATAAAAACATTTAAAAAGAAAAAATTGTGTACTTCTTACCAAGTTTCCCTCACTGAGCATCCTCCGGTAGGACTAAGTCTAGATCTCCTCGGAAATCCAACCCGTCATAAGCATAATCGTCGACCATCAACATCTGTGGTCACAGCCAGTCGAAGAAGGTATCATCATACTTGATAATTGGTCCAGCTACGTGCCAGGCCATGAGCTGACACCATCTCAGCATTCTTGGATCCCTGGGAGCCGGTAAATTCCACTCAACCTGTAGCCTCAGTAATGGAACCCTCTCAAGAAAGAAGGACACTAACAAAGACCTATACCCGAATTGCTTCAGGTTGCCTTGTCTGCATTTGGTCAACTGCCTTTTCATGATACGAAGCACTGCATCTGCCCAGTTAAAAACCCGAGGTTCAGTACACTCTATAGCATACTGAAAGTAACTTTGGAGTGCCATGTGAGGAGCGGAGCTCCCGACCATACGTGAAATGGTGAACAAAATAGTGCGGAGGGTCAAATCCCGCACTCCCCAAATAGTTGCTTTCCCTTTTTTCCTCTCTGCCTCAGGAACACAGTGTAAGCGGCAGTACTCACTCATGGGCAGCGCACCACCTCTGCTACTAGTTAGGCTCATGTGGTACCCACGCCGTTACAGTCCTGTCAAGAAGTAAATGTCCTCGATATCCAAGGACAGTGTGTGGACCCCTACATGGAATACCTACTGATCGGGTTCCCACATATGCACAAGGTACTCTAATAACCTGACTTAGGCCCTCATGCCCGAGATACGAAAGTACTTCAGAAGACCACAATTTCTCAAAGCGGAAATGGTAGGCGGATGATTTATGGAAATGGCATTATCTTCTTCATGCTCCCTTTCGCACCATTCTAGAACCATTTTGATGGCCAAATACCTGCATAAGAAGCACAAAAAGAAGATTAATAACTCCACTCACAATTTGGTTTTCTTTCATTGAGCAAAACTTCAAAAAAAAATTTTGCTTTGCGGTTCTCGCAGGTGCCCTTTAGGCATAGTGTGAGAACCTCACAGGCTATTGTGGGCTCACCTGCGAGAATGACCCATTCTCGTAGGTCCCGGGTAGCCCACCTGGGAGAATGGATGAGCACAAGTATGGCTCAAAAAACAAACTCAAAAAATGTGTTTTTACCAATGACAACAAAAATCTAAACCATGAAAGAGTAGAGGACAAAGAGCCTACCTCACTGTCGCTGACGGCTCGTCGAATGGATGCTCTTAACTCCCGCAATCTGACGCCGAACTTCGAAGGTAAAAGAGGGGGTTTTGGGCTCAAATAGTGGAAAAGTGAAAATGATATGGTAAAAAGAGTTTTACTTCTTTATATTTACTTTTACCATATTATTGAGTTTTTATAATTATTTATTTATTAAAACCTAAACCCTAATGCCCTTTTGAGTGTAACTTTTGTAGGTGTAATGACTTCGATGTTCATGTACAAAGATGCGGACATATTTTTTCTTCTTCATCGCATGTTTTGTGTGTTTTTTATGGTTTTTGTATAAAACCTCGAGCTTGGTATTTGTCCGTTCTCACGCTCGGAAATACATGAGAACGCGATCGAGCATACTTTTATCACTTTTTCGGGCTCAACAAGGTTATACGAAAAAGGAACCCCCCTGGAGTCCTCTTTAAGCTCTTTTGAGACTCTCTAAATATGAAAAGATAATCGAGCGAAGTTGCTATTTTCACGCTCAATAAAGTATTTGAAGAAAGCATCTGGTGAGCGATAATTTATCTCTTTTTCGGTCTCATCGGACTATTTTACAAAAAAGGAACTGAGAGATTTCTCTTTTAAGTGTTTTTCCAGACTCTATAATCATGAAAAACCTTCGAGTTTTCTATCTATGGACTCATTAAACAAACATTGACAGACCCGTAATAGGACCGAACCACTCCTTCCTAGGGTTCGTTAAACATACTTCGAAGGACTTATCCGAAGGATAAGCTTATATCAACAAGCATATGTTATCCTCCTCAAGCTTGCGTAAAAATAAAGAGGTACTCGCCAGAAATGGTCGGGGAAAATTTGGGAAAGGGATATGTTCTCATCTTCATATTGATTGGCAGTAAGTGTCGCTCTTGAACATGACACCCCCTATTCATTATATTTGAAGCCAGTTTGGGAAATCTATTTGTCTCTCATTCGATTTGCTACAAGGTCATACCCCGTGTCATCTCTGATTCAATGCTACCAAATCATTGGTCGTGTCATTCATATGTTCAAGAGAAGTTCATCTAAAACCTTTATTGAGTCGGCCATCTACAGTTGTCCATTTTCTTCGTGTCGGCCTTCCTTGTGTTCAGTCCAACTTACATCATACTCTGTTTCACCTTCAAAATATGTTACTCATTTCGTGTCATTGATGGGGGATACATCAAGTCCCTCCTGTGACACGTTTTTTTCCGTCGACTTCAACTCATTATCCGGAATCAAGACTTAGAAATTTTTGGTACCTTGGAACCTGCATGCCTCAATGGCAGGTTTCCTCGCTTGCGACAGTGGGTTTACATCATTGACCCCTGATCAAAATATTCCATCGAATGTTCAAATTCAACTCACTCATTCACACTCGATGGATTGTACTAGAGTAACTTGGGAGTCATTAACATCAATGGTGATTTCCCTCGCACTTGTTAACGGTTTCATCAATGACCGGTAATCAAGTGGTTTCTACCATGTTCGACTTCAACACATGTAATCACATGGTTAGATTCGTACATTTGGGCAACAAGATTGAAGACCCTGGATATCATATCTTTGTCCAGGTTGTGGTGGAGTATGTAAAATTTGCGACACATATATCCACTTTGTATGTATTGTGGCTATGTCGTCTTAATTTGAATTTTCTCGCATAGATCCACAGTGTATTCCTGGTGGCTATGCTATATTTTGAAGACATGGATCCACAGTGTATGATTGGTGGCCATGACCTATGTCTACAATGTCATCCGTCTGTGATATGAGTATGGGAATGCCTACCTCAGAATTAGTATTTGATATTCTACAGATGATTGGTTGTTCGCAGATTTTCGATTAGGTGTGCTCCTGGTTTGCGACACACACATGCAGTTTACAAAGTCTTTCGGCTGTCACTGGTTCTGGCCTCATACTTTGGGGGGAATTTTGTTACCCATGATTTTGGTCATCATGATGGTGTATTGATGATGGTGTACTCAGGCTCCTCATAAGAACTTTCTCCTGATAAAAATGACATTCATCTCTTCCCAGAAAACTTACTTTTGAAGAGAGCTCGCAGGTTGCTAGTATCCCAGGGTGTGAGAATCACCCATTCTCACAGGCTGCCTTAAGACAGGGTGCGAACTTCTTGCACTGTGCTACATATCTAGGGTGTGAACCTTCTCTAAATCTTGGAAAAAGATGAATTCTCGATGGTTCTAGAAGGGAATCTTCTAGAAGAATGGGTTGGCATTCGAATGGTTATCCTTGTACTGGATTCCCTGATATTGTGGGATCATTCTTATCTAAGTAACCATCTCATTCTCTCCTATATATTGATGGAATTCTCATGGAAAAGGTTAAGCAAGATTCATTGGAGAATTGGTGAAAGAATTGTGTGAAGGACTTAGCTTGAACAGGAGTTTGGAGACTCTAGCAAGTCTATCAAGAGGATTTGATCTTCTTCATGCAAGGATCGAGCAAGTGTGTGTGTTGGAGCCAAGAGCCACCAAAAGGAAGCTTGCGACATCAAGGTGATCAGGTTGTAATCTTCTACTTTCAATTAATATGATACAGTGGCATGTCCCTTTCCCATAAAGCCATTTTCACTTTATTGTGTAATTCCTTGATCATACACATAAGTTGACAGTTGAATATATTTTTCTCTGTTCACTTTGGTTGGTTTGTGTTGTCTTTGTCTTGAACTCACGAGAGCACCAGAGTGAAGTGGGAGCAACAGAGACCCTAGGAAGCGATAAAAAGGTATGTTACTTGTTCCTTCCCATTAGCTAATTCAATGGTCATAACTTAGGGAAAGAGTAATGTCCTATCCTGTTTTTTTCTAGATCCAGGTGGATCTAGGGAGATCTATTAGTGTCCACACCTACCAATTAGTCCGATAACACATTGGTACTGCATGTTTTCCCTTCCACTGTGGTGGCTAACTCGAGGTTCCAGCCTCCATTGTTCACTCTTCTGCATACCCATCTGGTCGGTCGGTGACATCTTCCGCCATGCCCTTATGTGGTTTTTCCAGCGTGGTTGTGTGTGACCCTTCTGGCACGATTGTTTCCTCCTGGTTCGGGACTATCCGATTAAATCTCAGGTGTTCTTCAGGGTTTCTGGAGTGAGAATGATTGTTTGTGTCCTCATCCTATTGTCCTTGTCCCCCTTATGGTAGATCCATGTACATGCCCATCGGTTCTGTCTGTTGGGTTTCCTCCACAATAAGTGTGGGGTTTCCTGGTGTGATATCAAGCGATGATATTTCATCCACATTGATGACTTTTGGAGGCTAAAGTGGTTGGTGTTCACTTCCCTATGCTTGCGGTGAGGATTTGGCGTTGCTTTGGGGTCATCTACCAGTCCGGTTCAGTTCTCCTTATTTGGTTTGTGTCATGCTGTTTAGGTTGTTGTCTGTCGAACGTAGTGGCCTCTACAACCTCTACAACCTTCGCTCTTGACTCTATATATTCTATGGCTTATGCTTTTCTCAATTGCACAATAACCTTCACAGTCCCATGTACTAGCTTATATAGGAATTTTGCGAATCTTCTTGGAGATGTTACCCCATTTGTGTTTTAATTGAACCATTGCTTCCCGTGTACTTGCTATGAAATTCCCTTGTTGTCTCCAATTGGCACGATGAATGCAGCGTCCCATCAGTTATTTTTGTCATTTAATTTTCATAGTCATTTTTCGTTGGTGGTTATTTGTCGTATCATTGTTTCCTATTGTTTTATGATTTCCCATTGTTTCCCGCTTGTAGTGACCATTGGCCTTTTTCTCCGTCGTGCTGGAATTTTCGAGTGTGTGCGCTCACTCTCTTTTTGGCGCACGATGCATCTTTTGTTATTTTTTTTTATGTTCGACGCGTTATCTATTCTGTTTTTTTTTTTTTTTTTTAATTGTCGGTAGGTCGACTGTCCCTATACATATTCAATCGGCTCCCATTGATCATCCCTTTGAGTTATGTTCCTCCTAAATCCTTCAATTGTACAGCTCCCCCGTCTGTGATAGTCATCACTTCGTACGGTCCTAACCAATGCATCCTCATTTTTCCTAGGTGCTGAAGGGATTTTCTATCATACAGAAAGACTAAGTCTCCTTCCTTGAAACCCTTCCTCTTGATATATTTGTCATGCCAAGATTTGTCTTCTTGCTTTCTGGACTTCCTGGTGAAACCTTGCTAGAATCTTGTCTTCCTCCATGATCATCAGTTGATTTAACCTTTCATGCATTGTGCCTCATTCTGTCATGTTTGTAATTGTTGCTATGTGCAAACTAGGTACCAAAAATTCTAATGGCACCACAACTTCTTGTCCATACACTAATCTGAATGGTGTTTATCTTGTCAATTTCTTACATGTGGTCCTGTATGCCCATAATATTGTTGGTATCTTTAGGTCCCAATCATTCCTATTAATGTTGTAGATCTTCGTCAGTGCATTTTCAAGGATTTTGTTAAAGGCTTCCACTGTTCCATTTGCTTGAGGATGGTATGGTGTACTCTTTTGATGATGAACTTCAAATTCCTCAGTCATAGCCTCAATAGTATTGTTAATGAAGTGAGTGCCTTTCTCACTCATCAAAATCCTAGGCCAACCAAATCTAGTGATCACTTTCTCAAACAGGAAGTGTGATGTTGTCTCCACGCTGCAATCTTTTACTGTTGTTGCTTCTTCCGAGCTTGTCAGGTATTCCATCGCAGTGATAATGTACCTCACTCCTGACCTTTTTTTTGGTGGGTTAATTGGTCCCACGAAACCTATTGCCCATTTGTCAAATACCTGCAAAGTTAGTTGTGGTCACAGGGGCATCTCGTCCCTTCTATTTGGTTTACCAACCCTATGGCATACATTACATTTCTGGCAGTAGTTCTTTGAGCCTCTGTGAATAGTCGGCCACCGTAATCATGCATGCAATACCTTCTGTGTGGTGGATTTTCCTACAAAACATCCTCCTGTTATTCCCTCATGGGCTTCTGCTAAGATCCTTGGTCTTTCATGTTCTAGCACACATCTTCTCAAGATGCTATCTGCACCCATTTTGTATAAGTGTCCTGCAATTATCTGGTAATTTGCATCCTTGACTACCAGATTTTTCTTCTGCGCAATATTGTATTCCTATGGCGCAGTCCTTGTACTCAAGTACTGGATGATGTCTACGAAGTATTCATCAGCTATTTGGACTAAAAATAACTGTGTGTCGGGAAAATTGTCCTCTAAATTCATGGGTTCTTCTCCGTTAGTAATCCATGACACATGATCGGGTCCTACGTTCAACTTTCCTGGTTTGACTATCACTTCAAAGTCAAATTATTGAAACAACAATAACCATCTACAATTACTCCCCCCCAACACTGGCTTTTTGACGAGGTATTTGAACGTTGAATGGTCTGTGAACATATTAAAGTGTTTTCCCAATAAATAATGTCTGAATTTATGGAGCGCGTAGACCATAGCTAGGCCTTCCCTCTCTATAATGTTGTAGTTCTGCTCTGATTCTAACAGTTTTCTGCGAGCAAATGTTATAGGATGGTTCAATTCTCCTGCTCCTAACTACACAAGAATAGCTCCAAGTGCTATGGCTGATGCATCTACATGTACGTGGAATGTCTTTTCCCAATCCGGGAATACTAGTATTGGTGCAGTTACCATCTTCTCTTTCAAAGTATCCAGACTGTGTTGACAGTCCTCATTCCACTGGAACATTGTGTCTTTCCTTAGCAATTTCTCCATTGGTGCAGTGATCTGCGCGTACCCTTTTATAAATTTTCTGTAGTATCCCATGTGTCCCAATGTCTCTTTCAATTGACAGATTGTTTTTGGTGGCAGCAGGTTAACGATTACTGCAATCTTGGAAGGATCTACTAGCAAGCCTTTCCTGCATACTATATGGTCCAATAGTATCCCAAAAGGTGTTTTGAAGATGCACTTCTTGATATTTAACGATATATGGCACTGCCTACATATTTCTAACATTAGCCGTAAGACTTCTACATGGTCCTTCAATAGACTATAGACTGTCCAATCGTCCAGGTATACTTCTAGAAACTGGTGGATAAATTCTTTAAATGCAGCTATGACTACTCTAGAATATATTGTTGGTGCATTCTTCAGTCCAAATGGCATGACTGTATACTGGTAGGATCCCCATTCTGTGGAAAAAGTGGTCTTGTATCTGTCTTCTGGTGCTATCTTGCTCTGATGCTATCCTGAGAATTTGTCGGTGAATGAATAAGCTTCATGTCCTCCTACATTCTCCAAGAATTCATCTATGAATGGGGTAGGGAACGGGTCATGTAAGCATGCATCGTTCAAATTTCTCAAGTCGACGCATATTATTATCCCCCCTTGTTTCTTCTCCT
>ML802131.1:23463-34061 GCA_009831015.1 Picea engelmannii | reverse complement strand
TGCAATAATAGTAACTTGGTCCATACCTTTCAAGCATGGCCAAGTTCTTTTTAAATTGATGTTGTTAGATTAGTGAATGAGTTTGGCCAGACTGTCTAATCTTGGTCAGATAGCCCCAGGGTAGAATAAATTCTTAACCCAACATTCTAATCTGGGTTAATTGTCATAGGAAGCTAGGTTAGAATATAAGCTAGTTGTTGTGTTGCTTCATTTTAATAAAACCAACTTGATGTAAATGTTGCACCATGTTTCAGATGCTTAAAATATCGTTTGGTCAAGCCCCATGGTGGTGTCTACTTGAAAAACCTTGGAAAAACCCATAAATGCATTTATCCTAAGTTTTTCTCAGTGCATGTGTTTTTCGCTCCCCACTTATGCTCCTGGCACATATCAGTGGTCCAGATGATTGCGCCTAGATCTACGGTGGACAGATCATTCTGGACCCCCCCCCCCCCGTCCATCCTACCTTTAGTGGAGGGGGGGGTCTACAATGTGTCATAAATAGCGCACATAGATCTATGGCTCAGAAGTAGGTGTGCAAATCAATGGCTCAAAATGTTTTTCGGACCCCCTCGAATGATCTTCTTTTAACCGAGGGGGGGGTCCGGAATGGAATTTTCCCTCTGGAGGGCCCCTCTTTATAAGTGGCATCAATCTATCGGTCCTGGGTCCCATCGCTTCCTACGGACTAAAATACCTTCGTCACCCCCTGATGTCATCACCGACCTTTCCTGAAATATTCACGTCCCATTAACTGCTGTCAGTCCTTCCCCTCATTCACTCGTGGTAAGCCTCCTCACTATGACTTTTACCCCAATCGGTAGCTGCCACGTCACTCATCCGTATCCCTTAGTCACAGTCACCTGCCATCTCACACCCCAAGTGATCCGTTGGCCATTTATTACTGGATAACCTATCCGTTATCAAGCTGACCTGTCTCTCGCGCCCAACGGGCACCCGTTTACTCAAAACTACCTTCATTCCCCCTTTTCTCACCATTTACCACTCATCGCACTAGAGATTTTTTTACACCATTTAATCCTCCGTTACAGTCAGTTTCCCTCATCCACAGTCAGTCGCCCCCACTAACATTGTTTGTATTGCAGGTACTATTATAGAAATGGTGCCAAAATCTAAACAAGCAGAAGGAGAGGAGAATCTGTTTCTCCCGCCTCCTGTCGACCTCGACGGGATCCCACTGGTCGACAAAGACCACTTAAACGCATATACAAAGTGTGATTTTTATTTCGCTAACCTTCAGTCGTGGCTCAAGGAAGTTTTCCTGGACCAGAGCGACGAAATTGGACTCTGGGAGTCCAATTTACCCCTTTACCTCTTCCCTCAAATCCACCATTTTCCAGAGTTTCCCCTTAAATGCCAATCTCACTTCATTCCTGAGCAAAGAGTCATCATCTCCTCGTCCGGAGAGATCCTTTTCCTCATTACGCCTGAATCCATCGACCAGATGATGCAAATTCCCCGATCTGACTCTGCATCTCCCTTCAACTGGAAATTCTTACAGAGTTATACCAGAAAATGACCTTCCCCCAAAGAGCTCAGATATTTGAGCTTTTCCTTCCCCCATCTGCTCAATTTCCCTCCACAAATACTCCTTATCCTTCTTCCATGTTCTCGACTAAAGGAAACTAGATCATCTCTTCCCTTTGTTCTTTGTTAGGATACTATTCTGATCAGTGGGTAGATGAACCCATTTTGGGTTTTCTATCCATCTTCTCTACCGATGAAAATCCCACCACCCAGTTCGATTTCAGCACGTTCTTGGCAAACAATATTCACGAACAGTTTGTGAATTTTGCCACGGAAGGCATGTTTCGGTACTCGTCGATACTAGCATACTTGTTCATCTTCTTCCAGGCGGACAAATTTGGGTTTTCCATGCAGAAGATGGATGGAGATGGTAGACCTCAGGCAATGACAGCATGGACCTCCCTGCTCAAGCACAACTCCACAGAGTTCAGTTTCAAGGAGTTCATTGATCAATTCTACCACCCTATGGTAAGTATGCTAGGCGGAAGGCTTGAGCCTCGGATAAATGATGAAGTTCAGAGGATCCTGCATCTCTCGGATAACACAAATATGGGGGACTGGTATTTGTACCAAGATTACACCGAGATCAGAGTATACGGGTGCGATTTGGCACCGTATAAGCTGCCCAAGTATCTGCCTGTCAGAATTTTTTCTTTGGAATATATAAGGCAGATAATCAATTCCGATGATATCCATTTTGTGTCATTGAAGAAAAATAAGCAGCTTATAATCAAGGGGCAAATTGGCTCCTTCATCTGCAACAATCGTGGCACTGGGGAAGAAGCAGACAGGATGCTAAGAGAAATGAAGTTCTTCATGAATTTCCCATGGCATTACAATCCATGTGGGATCATCTTCGATATGAGGATAAAAAATAAGAACATCCCATATGTCCATGAAGCTAGGTCTGAAGTGGAAAAATTTGCAAGCCAGACAATGTAGGAGCCTAACACATTGGTCAAAGTAGAACAGTAGGATCCCCCAGCCACTGTATCACAAATGACCACACCACAGGTCCCAAAAGAGAAAAGGCTGAGGCAAGATTTATCTCCACCTTTCACTGAGGTATCGTCCGAAGAATTCAGCAGCATACAAAGAGGCCTAAGACTTTTGCAGTTCCTGACCCGACCAGGGAAACAGAAGCCCCGACTACTACAATGACCACAGTTGGTATTCCACCCTTTGGTTCGAGCCTCCATAAGGTCATAACCTAAGCATTACCGAAAAAATCTACTGATTCTCCAGTGACCACCCAGCCAGGTAAGGTAGGGCCAAAGTTGAGCATCTTTGAAAAATATGAGCTGATGAAGAAAAGGAACCAGACCTTGACCAACAGTACTTGCACCCAGTTCTGGAAGAAGACGTCGACTGCACAACATAGGCTACTGTCATCATTTGACACCGAGAAGGGAAGAATGCATATAGAATTCCTCCAAGCACAGGTGCCAGATCCAAAGGTGATCATAGATTACAAAAGGGCCACCTTCGAATTCCAGATGAAGGACGTGCATCCGGCTGATTAGATGGATTTGCACAAGCAGATAGGGGAAATGGTCTTTTACACACTGGCGCATGCTTCCACTTCTGCATCCAAACTGCAAGTGTCCCTAAACAATGTTCAAACACAATTGAAGTTAGAGAAGATATCGTCCTTTTCCAAGGACAATAGGATCAAGACTTTGGAGGAACTGGTCCTCAAGATCGGTTACGATCCCTCGAACGTGAAAGCAGCTGAGGAAATGATCAAGAAGAAGAATTCTGACATAGCCTCCTTAAGGAAACAATTGAAACTCCCGCCCACAGAGGATTCACAGGTGAAGGAGATAGCAAAGAAAGAAGGAGAGAAAGATGAAATGCTCAAGCTTCTCATGGAGCAGAATGCACAGCTTAAAGAAATGGAAGCTAAGATGGAAAAGCTATTAAAAGAGAAAGAGCAACTGAAGCCAATGGAAGTCACTCCATTGAGTGCTATTCCGATTTCAGGAGTGAGCACAACATCAGTGACAAAATTCCCATCCGCGACTCCATTGATATCCTTGGAGAAGACAGTCGACCTTGCTAAGTCTATGGAAAAGATGAACCTGCAGGAAACAGAGATCAGTAGGCTGAAAAAGGAGATTGAGAACCTTTAGGAACTCAAATCTTCCTTTCAGACCAACCTCTCCAAGGAAAAGCAGGTGACAGATCAGCTCAAACAGGAGCTACATCAGCTCCGGAAGCAAACAGTGGCAGGAAAGACTTTGGCCGAGGTTAAAGAAAGTGTATGGATAGACATCACCAAGTCCATGAATGAGATATGGCCCATGATACAGATAATGTTTGAGCAGAATGAATTGGTGCAGGGAAGCAAGTAGTCCATTGAGAAAATCAGGTCAGAATTGGGAGAGATGCCAACACAGGCGAATGAGATCATCAAGTTCCTCAATTCTAAGACCAGGAAAGAACTAGAAGAGTTGAAAATTGAAGACAGAACAGAGACCATCCTTGAGGTCAAAAGATTTTTGACCAAGAGAGGATTAATGCTTCAGCTAGAAGAAAAGGTTCAGGCAATGGACCAAGGGGTACAAAGATTCTTTAGTAAAATTGAGTCTCTACAGAAGAAAGGTCTTCCTGGTCTAAAGGTGATAAATGACAAATTGATGACACTCCTAGACTACAAGAAGAGATTGGCTGATGTGGCTAAGGACAGTTTGAAGTTTGCAGGAATTCAAGGGATCATCACTGGCAAGGCATTTCTAGATGCACTTCAGTGGGACATCAGTACCCAACATGAGATTCGATATATCTTCCTCACCAAGCCTACCTTCGCCAAGTACACAGAAATGGATGAATGTATCGGAGGCTATTCAAAGTCAATGTGCCCATTCATCATCGATGGGAAGAACTTTGTGATCTGATCGAGTAGCTGATGAGATGTCCCAGTCTAGTCATTTGTCCAGTCAGATGAGGTCGTGCAGAGACCTCGCCAACGACCCACCCAGAAATTAGCATGAAGTTACACCACATCATCTAGCAGTTCCTAGATTTTTGAGATTTGTTAATTTTGTTAGGCTAAAAATAGATTTAGCACGTCCTGATCATTAATGACAGGATCGTTTGTAATTTGAGTTATAAATACTTCATCTTTCAAAGTATTGAGGGTTGTTGATCTTCACACCCTGACGCTATTAGATTGTAATATTTTTTAAGAGATCTTCCATTAATACAAAGAGGCACTTTTACAGGATTCTTGCATGTATTCACTGGTGATGTTTTTCTCTCTAAGTTGAATGTTATTCTCTCTTTGTTATCATACTGTTTTCTAAAACTAATCTTTAGGAGTAACGAACGTGACAGGATTTATCTCGGATACCCTGTTTTTGACTCAAAAGATTTTCGTGTTTTTCTTCTGGTTATTTCAATAAAGAAATTCTTAACTGCTTCTTTGCTGAAATTATCTTTCTTGTCTTTTCTACAGTCCATCATATATGCTATTGAAGAATCCAGTGATTATATTATCTCACCCTGTGAAAGGTTTTCTTTGCTTTTCTGGTTTGGATCTCAATTTTTAAGAAACAGACCCCATAGCCCAATGGATGTGTAGACTGTCTCAACCAGCTCAATCAACACTACATCAACAAAAACCATATCATTTGTTTACCTAGCCTAATATTTTGAAATTCGAAACATATCAAAATCATACAGAGAGATCCCTCTCTGAAGTTGGAAGGGATATATCCCAGCTTCAAAAGTGGTTGGATAAAGTTACCTTTGTAGATTTCTTCTTTCGTCAACCTCTAGGAAATTTACAGAGCGTTAACACCCCACTCCGGTGATATCGAATCTTCCCAGTGCTTCAGCTGCACCTAATACTTCAAATGTAAGTACACCACCCATACATCAACCTCATGTCGAATTTTCACCTTCTTCACCCATTAAGTCTCCTTCCCTTTCTCCTTCTTCGCCTAGTGAAATCTCTAAAGCAAGTAGCCAGGTTGATAAGAAGAAGAAGAAATGGAAAGAGAAGATGAAGAAGAACCATAAAAGGACCAAACCTCCAATCATATCAAATATTGGATCCAAGCAACCAGCTACTATTAATCGTACTAGGATTGTTGATGAGGTCGACAAGATTAAAACGAAGAATCTGAAACCCAAATTCCCTTGCAGTCTTTGTAAGGGTGACCACTTTCTGAGGGATTTCCCTGGTCTTCCCAAGGTCTTATAAATGTGGTCCTCCACGTCATCGGCCCCTAATGTACATGTTGGTGATGCCCCATCAACTAGTGACGTTAAGGTTGGTAAGAAGAAGACAACTGTCAAATTTCCTTATATGTTATGCGAAGGTGATCATTATTCTCACCTTTGTCCTCATATGGACGAGGCTTCTTCTCTTTTGGAAAAGCTTCAACTCCCAACTGGTTATCGTAATATTTCCCCCAACCCATCATTAGTTGATGGAATGGTCAATCTGGTTCCATCCCTGGTTAGTCTGGTTGATCAGGTGGTCAATCTAGTTTGATCCTCAGTTGAACCACTAACCAAAGTAGCTGATCCAGTTTTGTCATCGATCAGCCAAACTTTTCATCTGAAAAGTGAAACCCAAGTGGTTTCTCTGGTCCCTTCATCGGTCATTCTAGTTCATCATGTCGTCAATCTGGTCATGTCCTTAGTTGAACCAGTTGACAAAGTGGTTGATTTGATCCCATATTCGGTCGATCCCGCTCTCCCGTTAGAGAGTGCAACCCAAGCGGTCGATCTGTTTCTACCTATCTACGCCATTCTCCCCTTGGAGAATAAAACCCAAGTGGTCGATTTGACATCATTATTAATCAATCCTACTCTATCGCTAGAGAGTAAACTCGATTATGCCCATGTTTTTCTCGTTGATACAGAATCTACCATGTTGGGGGGTATTCCTCCTTCTCAAGCGAAACCCCCTCTAAGTAATGAGACCATCCCTTTTGATTGGGGTGTGCTAACTGGACCTCGTCTTCCCTCTCACATTCCTTTCAAGATTATAGTACAGGTTTATGGTCGAGACATTCCTCATGCACTGATAGATGAAGGTTCGTCCGTTAGTATTTTGTCCTCTATTGGTTGGAAAGATTTGGGTTATCCTCAGCTTGTGCCAATTACCTAGACTCTGTTCACTTTTAACAGAAGATCCAATCACCCTTTAGGATTCCTTCCTCAGCTTCTTGTAACTTTGGGAGGGAAAACGGTCTTTTTTGATGTTATGGTATTCCAGGACTCCTTGGATTTCGATTTACTCCTTGGGTGAGATTATGTATACTCCGTGAAAGGTATTGTGTCCACTAATTTTCATGTGATATATTTCCCGCACAATGGAAGAATGGTGAATTTTGATCAAATTTCGTTTGTTGGCCCTGAATTGACCATCAACCCAATGACCTCCCTAAACGAGTCTTATATGCAGTCGGTATCACCCCTGCCACAGGTCAATTATGTGGCATTGTCTCCCATGACTTCAACTTCTGATGACTTGGATCCGGAAGTTGACATGGTGATCTCTTCAGTAGGGATATTGGAGCCTGATTACCCCTATCACGGACCTCAACATGTGTTCCTTCCAGAGTGTTTTTCTTCCATCCAGTGAAGATCTCTTGGAAGCCATGACTGAGTTTTATCCCTTGACATGGTGTTTGTCCTCTTGGGAGCCATGATCAAGTGAAGTTATGAGCATAGTTTCTCTTCTCTATGGAAAGCTCGTTAAAAAAAGAAATAGAAGCTACGAGCATAGTTTCGCTTCTCTGTGGAAATCTCGTTAAAAAATGAAACAGAGGTCACGAGCATAGTTTTCCTCTCTGTAGCAAGCTCATTAAAAAATGAAACAGAAATCTAGGGACTGAACCCAGATCCTTGAGCATAGTTATTTTCCTGTGTCAAGCTCATTAAAAAATGAAACAGTCACCTCTCATACCAAGTCGAGTCTTTCATTAGGTCTCGTATTTGAACCTTCATTTCATTCACCCTTATCCTGTTTCTCAGTCTAGTATAGAAATTGGTGACAACCTCAAAGTCAATAATTGGATTGAAGCTTGGGGGGCATGTCTCCAGCCTTTGATTATCATTCTAGATTTAAGCTGCTAGCTTTTCAAGCTGGGGGCAGAGTACCAACCATCTAGGGGTATCCCTAATCTTTGGAAATTACCTTGGGAATTTACAAGCATTGTTTAATTTTGTTTCAAGCTTGTGTAAAAATGAAACCAATACTGAGCATGGTCTTAGTAAAATTTTATATCTTTTTTGGACTCGTAAAGGTTATATGAATAAGGAACCCCCTGGAGTCTCCTTTAAGATCTTTTCAGACTCTCTAAACATGAAAATATTGTCTAGTGATCACCAGTCACTCTTACGGTCGCCCTTGAATACGACACTTTGTCTTTGCATACATTTTAATCTGTTGAACCTCTGCACTGAACGAATCCTCTGAGTTTCTTTACTCCTTTGGGCTACCCGACTAAAGTCACGGTATCCATTGTATCATCATGTTTTTGTCCATGTCATGTTTTTGTTGTTGTGCCTCAGTGTTCAAGGGAAGTATCTTCCTCAAGAATCAACCATCACAAATATCCTATTTCAATACCCGTGTCAGTCCATGTTCATTTGATCTACCAATTTACATCTCTGTGTCAGTTTCATCTCTTTGATGGGGGATACATCAAGGCCCTTCTGCGACGAGTCTGTTCTTGTCGACTTCAGCACATTATCCGGGAATTATACTTAAAAACCAGTTAGTACCTTGGGACCTGCATGCCTCAATGGTAGGCCTCCTCGCTTCTGACAGTGGGTTTACATCATTGACCTCTAATCGGATGATTCCATGGATTTTTGGCTTCAACTCATTTATTCAAATTCGTTGGAATGTACTAGGGTACCTTGGGAATCATTGACATCAATGGTGATTTACCTCACACTTGTTAACGGTTTACCTCATCGATCGGTAATCAAGTGATTCCTGCCATGTTCGACATCAAGACATCTATTCGCATGGTTAGATTCGTACTACATCGGGATCAGTAAGAAGACCATGGGTCAAGTAATCACTATGATATGTACTTTACCCAAGTTGTGATGAATTTTCTCTTAAATATTGACACATATATTGTCACATAGATCCACGTTGTATTGGTCTGTGGCTATGTCTTGTCATCTCATAGATCCACTGTGTATTTTTCATGGCTACGATTAGTTCATGTCATGGAAGTATATATCCACATTGTATCTTGGGTGGCTATACCTTTTTGTTAATACAATTATGGATCCGCTGTTTATTTTATGGCGGCCATACCTTGCAAGTATTCATCACCCAAGCATACGTATGCCTACCTTGGGTTTGAAACATATCATAACATTTGTCTCATGGTTGTATGTAGCTTCTACCAAGTTCTATAAGTCCATACCCTTGCTTGAAAAAGTCTACAAAGTACTTCAGTCATCAGTTTCTGTCTTCTAACTTCGCACTTTGGGGGGCAATCTGTTACACATCAAAATTACTCACTTCAATGATGACCTATTGTCATCATTACAAGTGTTGCAAGTGTCTCATTTTAGCCATAAGTGTCACAAGTGTCGCAAACATCATACAGTCATCTTGCCTATGTCGTGTCTCGAACGACGTCACAAGGACACTTCAAAGACACCCTCAAAGACTGGTTTAAGAAAGAGAAGTCACATGATAAAGAGTACAAAGCTTTTACCATGAAAAAAACCACTTAAAAATCAATTTTGAAGGGCAGCGCTCCCCTACCCACTATCAGGGAGTGCCAACACTCCTTTCCCTCCTTTGGGGGAGCGTTGCAACACTTTGTGTCCCATTCTGGAGGAGCGCTGGGTTGTTTGAGGAAATCTTGGGTTGTTGAGGAAAATCAGGGAAAAATCCCCCTCATCTTTGGAGTTGGTTGGATTCGAATATAAGGTCAAGGATGGATCTTAGGGATGATCCACAAATGATGGAGAAGGATCCTCAACCTATCCCAAGAATATATAAGGTGGTTGGGTCTCTCCAAGCTTATATAAAGAGGCCTTCTCATGGTGAAAGAAAGGATGGAGTTTTTAGAGATACCAAACTTATGATCTCATGAGAAGTTGTATTGTAGGAGGACATTGAAGGCATCAAACTTATGATCTCATAAGGGAGATAATTAGTGAAGCATGGTCATTTTCTTTGTGGATCATTTGAGCAAGGGGTTGGACAAGGACAGCTTGGTAAGGCTATTGCATATGCATCAAAGGTCTGTAAGTATCTCTATTGAGTTCTCATTAATACATGTGGTTGGCCTATTTTCTTCAAGATTGTGTATGCCTACATGAACTTGTCTTTAATGGATAGATCTAGTTTCAAACTAATCGTAGTAGAATAGGAAGCATACTTTGTCTTTGATTGGATTGCAGGACCTATTGAAGAGCTTGTGGATCGGAGCTCAACTTGGAATTGGGCGAGGACAAACATCGTAAAAAGTTACATCTTCTTCCTCTTATCTATAGATTAATTTAGCTAGGTTTAAAGGGATGTCAGTGACCAAATGTTATCACCTTTATGTCTTGGTTATAGGGGTCTATATCTAAGAGGAAGTTCACATGTCCGCAGGGGGATTGTCCTGTAACACAAAGTGCCAAACTAAAACTAGTCTCCCTAAGTTGGATGAAGAAGATTCCATATGGTTGCATCCACAAGCAGTCTTGGCCCAGAGAGAGCGTCGTCTCCATTAGCACACCATCTAGGAAGTGATAGTCCAATGGAAAGATACACCTTTAGAAGATGCCACCTGGGAGCTGACCACCATTCTACAACAATTCCCTCATCTGAAGCCTTGAGGACGAGATTGTTATTCAACGGGGAGGGCATGTTAGAGACCTAACCTCCCTAACCCCTCTGTTAGGACCACGCTATGCACCTTTTTTCCTATACCTTTTGACATTATTATACCTTTCATCACTAGTATTTAGACTCACATTATTACCTCACCTGATCATTCCAAGGTATACAACGTCCTTTCTCATGATTATATGCTTAATCTGTTTTGCATAACACTTTACATTACTTT
>ML802131.1:11130-23363 GCA_009831015.1 Picea engelmannii | reverse complement strand
CTTTACTACAACACTAAATGCTTTTGGAATTGAGCATATACAGTGCGTGGCTATCTTTGAAACAAAAGACTTCCCTGGGTTGATAATTTATGTTTCACTTAGTTGTTTAAAATTAATTAAGCAATTATAGTGACCAACACCCTCATGTAGTTAGAGTAATGTAATTCCATGTAATAAAGGCCAATATTAATAAGGCCTAGCAATAAGGAAGAATATGTCAAATGTAAGAAGACCTAATAGAAGCTTTCGCTTCTAGAAGGATCTTCCTCTAGATTGTTCTTTGGATAGGTAGAGTATAAATATAAGTAGATGGTATGAGAAATCTAGTCTTGGATATTATTGTAATAGAGCTCTGCTCTGCTGGAGGTTGACCCCTTGAAGAGGAAAGTGAACATTGCTGTCAGTAATCAAAGTGCTCCTTTTGGTTTTATTCTAGTGTTATTCTGGTATTATTCTGGTATTTTTTTTATTATAACATTGCTTCTCTGCCATTTCTAGCTAAAATATTTTTTCTCTACATACTATTTTATATCTAGAATACTACAAAGATGGGTTGTTCAGGTCTTACTATAGATGAGAATATCATCAAATAAAACTAAGACAAAATTACGGAGAAAAGGATGAAAGACATGATTCATGAGGCTTTGGAAAGTGAAGCGAGCATTACACAAGGAAAAGGACATGACCAAGAAATCATAGTGGCCCTCATGAGTTTGAAATACAGTCTTAGGAATGTCTACCTCTTTCATACGTATCTAGTGTTAGCCAGAATGAAGATCAAGTTTAGTAAAGAACTGAGAACCACTTAATTCATCGAAGAGATCATCAATGACAGGAATGGGAAATTTGTCTTTGATGGTGAGTTTTTTGAGGGCGCAAAATTTAGGACACATGTGCCAAGATCCTTCTTTATTAAGTATCATGAACATAGGAGAAGAATAAGGGCTATTACTAGGATGGATAATGCCTGCAACGAACAATTATTCAAAAATTTTCTCAATTTCATTTTTGTGGGCAAATGGATGACAATAAGGATGAACATTGGGAGGAAGGATGTCGGGGACGAGGGGAATGGAATGATCATGAACACCATGGGAAGGAGGAATTCCCTGGGGAGTGGAAAAAATAGCTTGATGTTTGGTGAGGATCGATTTGAGGTTAGGAGGCACATAGGGTGTCCCAGTGGCGTGAATCGAATGGAGTTGTGCAATAATGTCGAAATGACCTTTTTTGAGGAGCTTTTCCATGCAATGGGAACTGTTGATCTTAGGGGAACCTATTGTGATGCCTTGGAACTTATGATGTTGGCCCCCTTGGTTGAATTGCATGGTTAATTTCTTAAAATCCATGAGAATGGGGCCAAATTCCTTAGCCATTCGGCACCCAACACAATGTCACAACCACCCATGTCGATAGAAAACATAGGATATTTCATGTGGTACTAACCAATTTGGAGACACATTTTCACAATGCCCCCCACATTTCATGCACCTGCCATTGGAAATCATGATTTGAAAGTTATTAACTGCTTGGATACAACAATCAGTTTCTTGGGAAATGTGGTGATGATTAAAACTATGGGTGCTTCCACTATCAATGAAGATGATGACCTTCTGATGCTTAATGTAACCAATTATCTTGAGGGTTTGGGGAGCAGAAAAGCCAGTGAGAGCATTTAGGGAAATGATTGGTTCAGCTTCTGGAGGGTCAGAAGGTGGAGTCGTGTCAGTGGGTTCAGGTGACTCAGCCATAGGGGGAGCCTTGACATCTTCTTCAGAAACATCCTAAGAGATGACCATAAAAATATTTTGTTCCTTAAACTTGTGAACAAAAAAATATTTTTCATCACAATTATAACAAAGGCTCTTGAGTTGGCGCTCACCCATTTGTGCCCGAGTCAATTTCTAGATCTTGAGTGGAGTGTGTTAGCACTATAAGTCACCTTCAGATTGCATGGAAGGTAAGCCTAGTACCCATCAGGTTATATGTGAATGTAAGAGTGTTTTAAAGGGTCAAATGGAAAAGACTCGAAATGATAATGTTCCAACTCATAAACAGGGCTAGCAATGCACCACCAATCAAGGTCTTGGCTAACTTCAATCAGCATTTTGAGAGTATATATGAATAGAGGGAGGATTTGAGTGAGAGAAGTGTAGGGACTATCGCAAACATCAGGTCTACAAAATTCTAAGGAAGAAATTTTCTAATCACAAGATCTTCTTGATATCAGAAACTAAGGAAGTTAAATAAACATCATGATAATATAATGATCAAACATCCACCATAACATCACCACAATTATTCATGTGAATCATTCAAAGCATGAACATTTAGCATCAGAAAGAAAATAGAATGAAAGAGAGGATGATTTCTATTATTCAAAAAGTCTTAAGTCCAGTACATAGCCAGATCACAGTCACTTCATCAAAATATTACAGTCTAAGGGAGCCTTGCTCAACCATCTGAACCTACCAAAGCAATTGATCTATCTATTTATAACAAAAGGGAGGCAACAACTGGAGGTACGAGTTGGCCTCCTTCCCTTAAAAAAATCCAAACATTTATTTTATTTAACAACTTATCTAACCACCTATGCTATAAAACAGGAAAATGTTGGTGACTAATCCAACTGAACTTCAAACCGATTTGATTCTCTTTGTTGTGCAGCTCTTTGTTTGCCATGTGTCTCTAAAATCATGTGGTTGTCTTCATGATGCCAGTTGCCTTCTCCATCATAAATCTATCCCGAAGCTGTTAGTTTGGTCCTCCTAGATCCCTGGTGTTTGTTGGCAGCTTCCCTGGGTAGAAATTGTGGGTAGCACACTACTAGGAGAAACGGTAGCGCCTATAGGTAGCACCATTGTGCTGCATATGTGTGCTAGATTTTTCCCTTTGTGAAATATTCGGCAACGCCTGTGTGTAGTGCCACTATGTTGCATATCTGTACAGACTCTACTCTCTGCTAAATATTAGGTAGTGCAGTAAGGTATCATCCTGCGACCATGGAGAGGGATCTGACAGGGAGGGTGATGGCGCCAACAATGTGAAGGTGATATGCAGGGTGCTAAGGTGGAAGCACCAGGTGGTGAAGAGATGGAGGTTATGGCACTAGATGGTAAGTGTCACAGGGATATGGATAGGACTCGGATGGAGTGGCACGGGGGTTAGAAAGGTTGGCGCAGGGGGGAGAGGACGTGGAAGGCAGAGGACACAAGTGGTAGAAAGATATTGGTTAGGGAGGAGAACACGTAGCTATGACAGGGTGACCTAGAGGAGGATGGACAAGCGTCAGACTAAAAGGGGGAAGAAGGGGAAAGGGTCATGACACGGAGGAAAGCAGAAGACAGGTGGAGGACACATGTCACCAGGAGGCGAGGGCGGTAAGCAGAGTTGGAAGTGATAAGGGGTTTAAGGAGGGGGCTCATGCAAAACTACCTCATTCCAGAACCCCCCCCCCCCCTAATTAAAGATAGAAAGGTGAGGGGGGTCCGGAATGAGACCTCAGCCACTTATATGGGCACTTTAATCCAGTTGTTCAGACTTGTGTGGTATCATTCTAGACCCCCCCCCAATTAAAGACTGAATGGAAAGGGGGGTCTGGAATCGAACCCCGACCACTGATCTAGGTGCGCAAATCCTGGCCACCTGAATCAGCCTGCTACTTAGCGGAATGCGCAATTTGCGCTCAAACTTAGGATAAGTGGGTTTTGACCCACTTATTGATATCTTGGGCCCTTCCTTCTATATGACCTTGGTGCTAGGACCATGGGCCTAACACCCGCGGGGTGTTAAAATTTCACATTTTGGGGTTTCCTAATGTAATGGAGGAGAGACCCCTTGTCTTTTGAAATCCCGATAGCCGAAACCGTGAGGGTGATTAATCATGCACTACGTGTCCCTTGGATGGATGGTTCAGCTTACTTCGGTGCTTTTACTTTGACTATGCCGAAAGTCCCCATCTTCGGCTCAGATCTTGCGCCACGTGTCTTTCCTGATGGTGAGATCTTTCCTTGATCAATGGTCCCGACTGCTTCGGAACTTCTCGCACCAAGCATCCCCGATGGATCTCTTCCTCATTTTCCCGATGACTAGAACCGCAAAATGACTCAAGCACTGCCACCTTCTTTAGGCTCTGCCTTTCCATAGGACCCTGGGCTATGACCATGGGCCAGGCTCCCAGGGCTTCACATTTCGTGTTTCAGGGTTTTGAAACCCAAGGGAGAAACTTGTCCTCCCAACGTGCGATCCCCGAAAGGCCGACTCTCGAAACGTCGACTAGCTGCCACCTGTCCCTACAAGATCGGACGGCCACGATCATTTCGACGATATGGGTGCTATCTCTTGCGCTAAACCTTGCACAGCTCCGTTGATCACAATTACTCGTCGACCATTGATTTGCTCCATCGATGGATCCTCTTTGTTGAAAACAAAAATGCCTGCTCGCTTGATTTTAAGCCCGAAATGGACTTCTGCATGCTACACTTGGTGCTCTTGGCTGTGACCTTGGAATAAAACACATTTTATGGGTTTTTAAACCCCATTTCTTCACATTTTACACCAAGGGCCCGAAACTAGAGAGAAACACCCCCCTTGCAAGAATTGGTGATAACAGAGTGGAAGGAGGAGTAGGAGTGACTGTTTTAGGGCGAGGAATAAAGGAGGATTTTTTTGGTTTGAGAAGAGACAACCTGTTTTATTTCCTTATCTCTTTTAGTATCTTCCACCCAACTTTGAGGGTGTGCCATGAGGACATGGGCATGGATCTCATCCTTGAGGCCATTGATAAATAAGTCTCAGAAAAAAACATCAAACATGCCCTCTATGTGGAAAGACAATAGCTCAAAAGCAGCTATAAATTCTTCCACTGTGCCATATTGTTTCAACTTTGTCAAACGACCTAAATGGTGGGTGTCAGTTTCAAAGCATTCATAAAATTCTACAAAAAATTGTGTCCAAGCCACATACCCTTGGCAGGCATTTTTTTCTCCATTTCCACCATTGCCAACGTTCCATATCTAGATGAAGAACACCATACCTGAGTTTCACCAACTCATCAGTAATGACATACAAAGAGAAATGGTGTTCCATTTGAGTCACCCAGCTTGTGGGATCTGAGGCATAAAATTTTTCACCTCCACACAAGGGGGATGCAGGTCCTGTTGAAAGTGGTGGGGAAGAAAAGAGGTGGACTAGCAGGACTCAGGAACTTCAGGGTTATAAGGTGTGGAAGAAGATAAAGTATCTGGGGTGGGCTTAAACAAGGCGGTCAAATTGTTCACTGCTTCTTGGCATTGATAACACATGGTGGTCAATTGAGTGATGGATGTGGGAAGTGATTCGACCAGAGAAATATTGGAGTTGAGGTTATCAATACTGGAAGTAATGGAAGAAATATCAATTTGGGTTTGGTCATGATATTTGTCCAAGGCGATGAGATGTTGTTCCCTATCTTGGATGCAAGTGTGGGCCATGGGGATGGGACAGGGGGGGAAGTGGGACCACACAGAAAGGGGTTACTGGGGAATGGTACCACTATGATTGGTGCAAAGAGAGGAATTCAATGGGATAGATGCCAAATAGGGGTGTTGGGAAGGGGTCGGATCCATTGGAAAAAAAATTGTTGAGAAATGATAGGTATGACTGTGATCAAGGCAAAGAGAGGAATCCAATGGGATAGGTCTCAAATAATGGTGCCAGTAGGATCCAGACTTGTTTTTTACTCCTACGGAGTTATACTCTAATCTGAATAATACTGGAGCGATGAAATGGCCAAATGCTTAACAGGAAGAAATGTGTAGAAATTTCGCAACTAGAATGCACCAGGCACAGTTGCACGACAATAGATCTTGTCTGTTATATTTTTGTTTCCGTCCCAAGGGTTAGGGTATTTAGGGTTTCTAGAGACAAGGGTTTTCCCTGTACTATATCTCTCTGATATACGTGCGGGGTCCAATAGTGGTAGTTGGCCCAATATCTCAGGGCACCAACTAAGGAGGCTAGACCGTGCCCTTTTTCGTACTACCCAACTACCCAGGTAATAGAGAGTATCTTCCCAAGTGTTGTTCTCGATGGCACCATAGAATTCAATCGGTCAATTGGTTTATCTATGGAGGGCTTCAGGATATCTAGGTCAATCCATATATAGGGGTTTTTTTATGTGCTATCACTCAAAGGGGTACCAACATGGGTTACAAGGGTGGCCAAAAATGTGCACTTAAGTACCACTTGTATTTTCTACGTGTATGCTTCCCCGACTGCATATTTATGCATTGAATGACTATTGATCTGTTCCCTTTATCTATCTACTCTTATTGTTCTGGAGGGATTTTGTTTCTCATTGACCATTACATATTAACCCCAGTTCAGAACTAAGTAGATTCCCAACAAAATCCATTAAAGACTATTGGCCCCTCTAGTAACCCAGAAGGAAACGCAGTACACAGAGTGCACTGTGCAGTCTCACCCAAGATAGCTCTATGGGTGGCTACAATACTCATGTTTTTGCAACCTGGGATTGAGCGAGATCTGTGTTTGTACATGGTAACCTTTATTCAGTCCATTTATCTAGTTATAATATTCATTCTATGCATGCATGTAAAATACCAAGTCTACTTAACTACTCATTCATTCAACATTCATCAAATAATAAGAAACAGAGATACATTTATTCAGTTGCATAACACAATGTTACCGTGGTTCACCTGCTCTTGGGCTACATCCACAAAGATATGGCTCTCAGGATTTTATAGTTTAGAAATCTCCATGCCGCGCATGGTTACAATCTTAGTTCTTCTTCTCTCCCATAAGCTCCTCGATCCCTGCGAGGCTGATTAGATCGCACCAGTCTCCTCAGCCTGTGATCTAACCCTCAGGATCGAGTCACCCATGCCTTCTCTAGCTCACCAGCTTAATGACTCATATAGTCCTTACAGTTCTCTTCCTCACGGTGTCCTCCATTGTCTCTGTGTGTGTTTGTATATCCCTATGTATCTCTCCTTTTATATCTCCCCTTCTGTATATCCCCTTTATATCTCTCAAGTACCACTTATTTATACCTTCGGCTCACCAGAAATTATAATGTATTACAAAAACCCTAACCCTAGCATCGTTAGGTCTTCCATGCATGCACGCATGTTGCTTTTCCTTCAAGCTGTCTTTTTCCTCTTGCATGTTTCTCTCCAAAAAATAGCCTTTCTTTCTGATTTGGCATGCATCCAATAGGCCCCCAACACTGACATGTGGCTCATCCCGAGCCACCTAAACCTGATGCACTCTATCGTTCTCTGTTGCGATCACCTGGAAATTCTTCATGAGCTTCATTGCTTGCGTTTGGGCCTGCATGGGTTTTTCCTTGAGTGTTTCCAATACCTGTACTACAATCTTGTCGATGACCATCCTTGCGCACTATACCTAAGTTTATGCCATGTTCTTATTTGCTTCATCCGCCTGTGCAATGACCTATGCTTCCCACTCCTAGAGCAGTTCCATTTGAGCCTAGCGCTCCTTTTTCTGTGTCTGGGCAGCTATGAGTTCTACCTGCAGTTTCTTCATATCCTGCACACCTTTGATGAGCTATGTGATCGGCATTGTCTTATACCTCTACTTGAGGTCCTAGATAGTTGCGCTTACCCTTTCTTCTTCTTGATCCCACTGCTGGACTTATTGATCCTCTTCTAGCTTCGTCCAAAGCTATGTTTCCTTCTTGAACAATTCGGTCACCGCGTGAACTTGTCACTCTATCTCCTTTATCTATGTTGTTGCCTCCTTCTTCCTATGCCCCTTCACCTTTGGTGGAGTGGTAGGTATGAGCTACTCCCTGAGGTGCTCGATCTCCTGTCTGTATTGATCGATTGTCTGCACAATCTGATCAATCTTCTGTGTCACCCTGAGTTATTCCATCTGTGTGCTCTTTAGGATTTTCTCATAGTATATGGCAAATTCCTGCTCCAACCTATCTGCGCGATATTTTTCATCTTTAGTCTCAAGCTTATCCTATTCGAGTACCAATTCCATTAATGCATCCTGATTGTCCTTTGTCTGCTACAATTCTGTTGTGTTTGTGCGTGCGCGTGACTATACCTCTTGCACAATGCTAACTTGTAGTTTATACAAGGCCTTGGTTGGTATCTACATCATCACCAATTGTATTTGGGCCAAATCCTTCAGGGATGTCTGTCCCACGATTTCATCCATGTGCAGCATGTTGGGTGTGACGTGAAATGTCAAGCTCGGATGTGTTGTCATCTGGATCCTATCCTACTCACTTGATCCAGCTTCGCCTCCTATCTGTGATGTTGATGGGATTGTTCCTATGTTGTTGTCGGTCATCTGTGCTTCTCTAAGTTGTTGGAGGAGCTATCGCATGTATGCCAACTTCTCTTCAATCATGTCCCTTTGTCATTGAGCATTGTCAAAATCCTACACTATGCAATCCTGGACCATTTGGGCCACAAGGTCCACGTCGTCCTCCATGATCGTGTATTTTGGTGGCATTCCATGCGCCTTAGCTTTCTTGTGCACACCCCCCATTTGTATGACTGCCCTCTTGGTTTGGCCTTGCTCCTATTGAGTAGCACTTGATGTGGTTCCCTCTGTTGTCTCAATCTATTTCTCCTGTACTTGTGGTGCCTGTGTATTGTTCTTCTTCCCTGCTTGGGTTCCTTTCTTGGATGCCCCCCCTTTATTCCATTGCACCTTGTTCTAACCTGTCCTTGGCTTCTTGGGCACTGTTACTTCTTCGGCAGGTGTTTGTCCCTGTCCTACCTCCTCCTCCATTTCTGCGGGCATTTCTCGATTGAGGAATGGAATCCTCTAATCATCAATCCAATGATTGATGGCCATCTCTATGTCTGCCTCCTTGATTCAGTAGCGCAGTTGTAGCCATTGATTGTCAGGATCCTTCTGTGCTTGTATCCACATTGCATGTCTAGTTGCTTTGAAGTTGGCTATGCCCTGATACTATGTGATTGCTTCCAGTGTCACCCTCCAAGTGTTGGCGATGCTCTCCTGTAGGTCGTTGTGATATCCTTCAAATATGGTTCCATTCACTATTCTATTCTTTGAGTCCGATGCAGACCCCAGCGATAGGTATCGTGTTGCATGGAAAGGATTGGGTCTAGTGGAAAAAAATGAATACTTCGGCTCCTTCCATCCGATCAAGGCTATCAGGATGAGTAGCCATGAATAGTGAAATTATGTCCCCAGATCCTGCTCATCCTTGTAGTCGTCCAGGAATAGATTCAGCAAATAAGGGGCCCAGCTGAGTGTGGTGCCCTCCGCACACTGTGCTACAACTACAACAACCTCGACTGAGACTTCCTCCTTGTGACATTTCTTGAGTAATTTGCATGCCATAATTTTTGTGTCCATTCTTGTTGTGGCATCACTAATACGCTTGATTATGATTCTGCATGACCCCCTTTTGGTACCATATTTCTTCTTCATTTCCTTGGCCAGTGCCTTCTCCTTTGTTTTTTCCTCAAGGAATTGCGCGGGGTCCTCCCCTCGTGATGGCATCCCTATGATGTATGAAATAAGCTCTACGTCTATTGAGATGAGTTGTTCCAGCCACAGGTATTCGCCATGGGTGACTACCATCAGTTTCTTGAAGCAGTTGTTTGCATATTGGCCCCTCCCAAAGTGTGGGATGTCCAATAGGCCTAGAATCTCATTTTTGTCTAGTCAGGCTACCCAATGGACTAGTTGGTTATTTGGTTCACCAAAGGGTCCTATACCCACAATCTGTAGGTAAGATTTCTTGGCAAACTCTGGGAACTTGTCCGTGTCTATCACGTCATGGTCTAAGTACCTCAATTTCTCCATGTGGCTTAATATATTTCCTACTATATGTACCCCTTCCAGAATGCGCGGAAAAAAAGTGGTTGTCGTGGCTTGCCTGCACGGTGACCTTGTGTTACCCATGATTTTGGTCATCATGATGGTGTACTCAGGCTCCTCATAAGAACTTTCTCTTGAGAAAAATGAAATTCATCTCTTCCCAAAAACTTACTTTTGAAGAGAGTTCGCAGGTTGCTAGTATCCCAGGGTGCGAGAATGACCCGTTCTCGCAGGCTGCCTTAAGCCAGGGTGCGAACTTCTCACACTGTGCTACATAGCTAGGGTGTGAACCTTCTCTAAAGCTTGGAAAAAGATGAATTTTCGATGGTTCTAGAAGGGAATCTTCTAGAAGAATGGGTTGGCATTCGAATGGTTATCCTTGTACTGGATTCTCTGATATTGTGGGATCATTCTTATCTAAGTAACCATCTCATTCTCTCCTATATATTGATGGAATTCTCATGGAAAAGGTTAAGCAAGATTCATTAGAGAATTGGTGAAAGAATTGTGTGAAGGACTTAGCTTGAACAGGAGCTTGGAGACTCCAGCAAGTCTATCAAGAGGATTTTATCTTCTTCATGCAAGGATCGAGCAAGTGTGTGTGTTGGAGCCAAGAGCCACTCAAAGGAAGCTTGCGACATCAAGGCGATCAGGTTGTAATCTTCTACTTTCGATTAATATGATACAGTGGCATGTCCCTTTCCCATAAAGTCATTTTCACTTTATTGTGTAATTCCTTGATCATACACATAAGTTGACGGTTGAATATATTTTGCTATCTTCACTTTGGTTGGTTTGTGTTGTCTTGGTCTTGACCTCATGAGAGCACCGAAGCAAAGCGGGAGCAACAAAGAACCTAGGAAGCGATAAAAAGGTATGTTACTTGTTCATTCCCATTAGCTAATTCAATGGTCATAACTTAAGGAAAGAGTCATGTCCTATCCTATTTTGTTCTAGATCCAGGTGGATCTAGGGAGATATGTTAGTGTCCGCACCTACCGATTAGTCCGATAACAAAATTGGTGACTCAACTGGGGATATAACCCGTTTTCTTTGTGGTTTTTGTATTTTTCCTTGGCCATTTTCTCTTGCCTTTCCTTTCTCCATTCATATCAATCTCTGAGTCTTCAGGATACTCTGATAGACCCTTTGGGTCCAGAGGCCTCTTCAAATTTTGTGTCTTTTTCCAAAAATTTGATTAGTTTCAGACATTCTCGCACTGCACTCTACAGTCACCTACGAGAATCTATTGAGTTCGCACCCTGCTTTTAGGGTCAGTGCGAGGTTCTCGCACTCTACTCAAAGCTCACCTAAGAGAATCACCTATTCTCGCACTGTGTAATACTGCTAGCCTACGAACCTTCTTTTTCAAAATTTTGGATTTGAGTTTTTGCATCTTCAAATGCCCAGATCAGTGTAGGTGCCTCAAAAGAGTTTCTTGGACCATTGATTGATGTTTTTCTTGTCTTTGTTTTTGTGCACGAACAGTCTTAGGATTTCAAAGGCTCTTCTTGTCACTTTTTCTTGACTTTCGTTTCTTGACTTTTCTCGGCAAAGATATACTCTCTGATTTTGAAATCTGAGTGTGCTTGTTTGGTTAAGGACCGGTGATCGGTTTAAACTTGAGCTTCTTTGTCTTTATCATTTGCTTATTCTTTGAAAGATCACTTTTCTTATGCAATTGAAAAGACTAATTCGATTCGCTTGTTATTTTTGTTTCCATTGAAAGATTGGTTTGGGTTTTTATCTATTGCTTGTTCATTAGTTTTTGGTTTTCTGAACTCTTACCATCATGGTGTAGGTCCTTTTTGAAAATTGAACAACGTTTTTCTTTCAAAAGCATTTTCGTTTTCAAAAGTATTGAAAATCAATTGTTGAAATTATTGAAAAAGAAACAATAGAGAATTGTTATTGATGCATGATTTGTTGCATTTGCATTTTAAAGGAAATTGTGTCTTGTAGTTCAAAGTTTGATCTGGAAAACTTCTCTTTCCCTCCCGTACATAGGATTCATTGAAAGAAAATTGATATATTTCATTCTCATCCATGCATCATTGGGTCAGAGTCTCATACAACATCAATTTCATCTCTATTTCCTTTGAGTAGCAACAACTCTTAATAACACTGCGCAGTTGTAAAATTTACCTAGTAACTCTTTTCTAGGGCTCTATTACACCAACATTTAGCTAGGCTAGCACTTTGGAGTAGGAAGAGAGATACACTCTCCAAAGCAAAAAACCCACAATAGCATCGTGTGTTAAGGAGTGTTAAATTCCATTTGCAACATCTTGTCCTGGGAAGCCCTTCTCACACAAGGGTCAAACACGAGGTCGCATTGATATTGACAGAGTTACTCACCCTGCTTTGTTGATATCAGTGTAGAGATTGCACGTATT
>ML802130.1:167501-178445 GCA_009831015.1 Picea engelmannii | reverse complement strand
GAATGTCATTCGTGCATCGTCGGGTTGGCTCATTCACGAAACATCCAATCCTTAATTCTAAAAATGAGTCCAACCGACCGTTTCCCTATTCCATACTTAGCCACTCTCTCGAAATTCCGCAAATATACAAACCGGTCGCTGGACTGCTCCATCATGCCCTCTTCCATTTTACGCGTTTTGCAGTAAAAAATTATGACACATACAATTTGACCGTCGGACACTCACCTCTCTTGAGTATCCCCTGTAACCCTATTTTGAAGCCCGTTCAACCACTTTTCATACTTGGCCATTCCTTACTTTATCTTCCCCATCTCCATCACCTTCACAATTAGTAATCTTTAATTCTAACAACTCATCATGCAGGAACCATATAGATTGTCATTGATGAGAGAAAGGCTCAAGGATATCTCTCATTAATACGCATTAAACCAATATTTGCGGAGGGTTATATTATCCCTTCCGAGTGTTAATTTCAAACATCATGGAATGTCGTTCGCACGTCGTCGGGTTGGCGCATTCATGAAACCTCCAATTCTTAATTTATTTTCGTCGTACCCACCACCTTCGCACTTCTAAGTATGCAGTAAGTAAGTTTTACTGATAACAACTCATCATGCAGCATCCATAGAGATTGTCATTAATGAGAGAAAGGCTCGAGGAGATTTCCCATTCACATTCATTGAACCAACATTTGCATAGGGTTATATTATCCCCTCCAACTGTTCATTTCAAGCATCGTTTGGAGAAAACAAACGTTCTCATAAACTTATGGCACCAACTCGGCAGCATCTCTGTGGAGATACAGTGAACATCTTCAGGCGCGAGGACCAAAACTTCCAATCGTCCAAGGAATATTCTTACTACTCATCCCCTTCCACCCAGAACGAAATAATTTGGACCTATGGAATTGCTCGTGCAGGCTGTGTCCCTAATTTTTTTTACTGTAATGAGCTGGTCTCTTGGTGCGTCGATAAATATATTCCAGGCCAAATAATTATTCCACTGCGAGATCACTCTCATGTTTCTTTGTCACCTTAGGTCTTTCGCCAGATGTTAAGATTGTTGGAACCAACATTGCATTCACAGGAGAAGACTCCAAGCAGTTCCTAAGAAAGCATAATAACGGGTTGGACCTCTTGCCCGAGTTCCTGGAAGACCCGATGGAAATTCCTGAAGATATCACAAGCTTGTAGGTTAGTTCATTTAGAAATCCATTACGGTAAATTGCTTGGCTGTTTACAAGAATAACAGGACAAGAATCCACAACAACTATTTCCCGCATGGTTCTTTATATTTTGTATTTCACAGTCAAGGAACAAGCCATTTTTTATTAGGGGAAGCTAATTTCCCTTGAAATATGTTCCCAATTGTCAAGCTTCAAAAATGAGAAGAAATTTATATGTCATCCTACTTGGTTTTCACGATAGCACATTGTTGTCTGTTTCCAAAATTGTCTCTGTCCAAGAAGGTAAACTGGGAATTCGACCCAGTAACCTTTTGGTACCAAGCCTTGTGAAGGCACAATTCCTCCCACTGTTTTTATGAGGTTTTTAATGACTTTGTATCTATTTTCAAAGTTTTATTAGTAGGAAAGGATTCTCCCCTCATATCTGACTAGGAAACCAAGTTTTTGGACAGGAAGGGGGCACTTGAAAAAATGGAGAATTGCAGTGATAAGGATTTTTGGCTCCAAGGAAAAACCTGCTCTCCTTCCATGTCACGTTACAAACAAAATGTTTGTTACAGAAATAGCAAGCCAATACAACTACCGATTGCATCTATTCCATGATAAGAGAAAAAATAGTTCATTCCTCTACCTTGGAAAGTCGGGGACTTCGTGTTGAGGAACGCCAACAAAATTGACGAATTCGCAGCCCATTTCAACAACTTGAACCTAAGATATGATGAAAGGATAAGAGGGTTAGACCCTAATGGAATTTTTTTAGAACATTTACTTGCAGTTGGCCTCAACAATTATTTTTTCCAGAGACACATGAGAAAAACCAGAGACACTAATGACAACACCCCTACTTCTAATGCTAGCGACCTAGACACATTGCAAAGCACCAATGAATTGTACAAGCAACATGGAAAAGGCCCTGGTGAGAAGAGTGTTCAATCCCCAGACACCACTCCCAAAAGTATGACATCCCAGAGCATTGCTCCAACAACCCACCCCAGTAAGAAGGAAACCCATAATTCTTCAAATGGAGGAGCAGATAACAACCCTCCTCGCGCTAAAATTGATAGTTCTCACAAGCTTCCCATGAAAAAGAAGAGAAAAAAAAATGTAGGGCAGGCGAAAGAGCCCAGAATTGAGAGTGAGAACATGGAACTTGAGACTGATCTAGATAGCATATTCCACAACCTTGATCAGCCTGGAGATGCGATCCAACATAGTTTCCCAATGGACATAGCTGATACCAAATTTTTTTACGAAGATGAATCCTTCGTATTCCAGAGCATTGTTTTTTACATCGATTCTAAAAATTTAATTATTGAAGAGAGAGATGTAAAAAATAATAAAGGGAAATCTCATTTAGATATTAACCTTGGGAACATGCGGTCGTCCCAAATCAAGAGCAACCAAAGATGCTCTTGATGATTCCATTGGAGGTATTGAGGCCAAGAATGCCAGACTGAAGGACCAATTCAAGGAATTGGAGGAAGCTTTGATTCCTATTCCATTGCTTTCCAGTCCTTTAACAATAGCCATGCATACCACCCCTACAACCAAGTTAAAAGGATCATCCAGCCTCCTCGCATCGTGTAGAGGATATGTGTAGAATAATATCAAGAAAATAATGGAACTGATTATTGAGGCTTGGGAAACATCACAAAGTATGTATTCCCTTGGAACGAGGGAACATGTTTTGCACGAACATTTGCAGGTGGATTTGAAAAATAAAGAATGTTTCTATTTAGACACGGTCATCCCTTTTGGAACCCATGTCAACAACATGACAGAAACGAGAAGAAGACAAGAAGATCTCCCCTCCCAAAACCGGATCACTCAATTAAATGCATGCTAGAAAGAGAAAGTGAAGAACCTGCATCTCATTGTCCAATCATGTGAACAAGCCATATCAAAGAAATAAAAATTATTCACAAAGCTGACTGAAATATACTTAGCTGGAAGGACCAACGAGGTCCAAGACCCCAACTTAATCATCAACTCCTTGCCCTTAACTAAGCAAGCCTTCGATAAAAAAGTTGATATTTCTAAGGGGTTGTCTTTAGAAATTTTTTACAACATCCTTGAATATGGTGAAGATGACGTGGACAAATGGCTAGTCAACTATTCGGTACAAAATGAAGAAATTGATCAGGCTCTGTGTAATCTTTCTATCGATCTAAGGGAATTAGAAAATGAACTTTTCAACATAAAAATTTCGAATGAGATCAATGTGCCCCCCTTGAGAAGCTACATTGAAGAATGGGTCCAAAGGGCAATGGAGCAGGTCGTCGACGAAAGGCAACAGGCAGTTGGGACGATTCTAGTAGTCATTGACGCCAACAATAAAAAGGCATCAGCAAGCAAATAGCAAAAGGGGTGATATGTACCATCATTGTAAGTCTATACTCATCACATCCTTCTTTGTTTATTAATCCAGTCATTCCACCTTTTTAAATAGAAATGTTTAGCCAAAGACTGATACCTTCCAATTTCTTTTTTTCAGGTATTTCTCTCTATCGTCACCCACTTCTTCTTTCCACAGTCCTATTTCTTGTACATATTTCTCTTATGGTCCATGGGAGCCCCAATCCTAGTCTATATGACAAACACATTTAAATTTCCAGGAATATGTAACAAACAATATTATTTTTTGATATATTTCAAATAAAACTATTTTTATCTCCTTTTATATTTATGTGCTCATAAATTTTTATCTTCAACTATGTTGAATGTCAAGAAATTGTGTTTATTTACTTTGAATGTAACTTTATATGTGTCTTCTGTGTTTTATCTTTTTCTCATGCATATCTTTTTCTCCTGTTATGCATATAATTTTATTTGGCATGGCACATATAGAGACACACAAGCCAGGTGGTCTATGCAAATTGTACTTAACTCTAATCAGTTGGAAGAATACGGAAATCATTATGAATGAATTTCATAAATACATTGAAGAGATAAAAACATGCATGGTAGGAATGAAAATTTCAAACATAAAAAGTCACACTACTGGTAAGAACGGAAATTTCGAACATAGCAAGATGGATTATATAGTTTCAAAAACTAAATGGGGTTCTAGATGCCACGTGTCATTTCCTGCATGGATACCACCTGTGCTTCATGCTGCTTGCCACGTCTCCGCTGCAGTTTCCATCTTCCTCTGCTACTTTTTCCCCATCCCTGTGCATTTATTCCCAACTCAACCCAGCAGGGACTACGCTGCCATGCAACACTTGTTTCTTAAGGTCAAAGCTCTCTCTCAGTGAATGATATTAGATGCATTTATTTTGAGTATTTTATAGGATAGATCTCTTTATTCAATGCTCTATGGATCTTTAGTTGAGATTTAAATTGAAAAGCATTTTTTTTATAATGGTTCAACCTTGAGTATTCTACCAAGCTTAGGAAATGAAGTTGTTTTAGGAATAGATAGTAAGAAAAAGGTGGCATGATTCCAATACTGCGAATTCATGTTGGATAGTTTGGGCTTGTAAGATGTCTCAAACTCCTCCTTAACATAGCAATTATTGATTTCTTATGTATTGTTATGTTATTTATAATTCCTACTTGTTTTGTATTGCCTTGAGAGGTTTATGTTTCTCTACAGATCCTACATATTTCTTTTATTATAGAGGTTTTATTTATCTCATGGATCCTATATGTTTTCATTCAACCTTGGTGTTTTTTTCTCTTTTCACTTTAGCATGTTTTAGTTTATAGTTTTGTGTGAATTATCATACATTCAACTCAAGTATCGAGGATGATCTAAGCACTCTGCCTAAATCAAGGAAAATTTTAGGGACCAAATTTCGTCCATGGGTTAATTTTCCATGTTTTTTTCCGAAAATATATTTGTCAAATTCCATTTTTTTTTAAAATGATTCACCCAAATTATAAGTAAAAAATTATTTTAGTCTATAATTCATCAAAATTATCTAGAAACTGTATAAACTCCTTAGAAATTTGAATATTTTAACAAAAATATTTTCAATAATTTTATAGTTGGGATTTTAAGAATTAGTAAGATTTGCCAAGGTTTCTATACTTTAACATAAGTATGGATCCTTAAAAAATTTCATGGCCTAAATTTACCATGAAAAGTTGATATTTTAGTAGGCCCATTAGTTGCATTAGTCATCTATGGACATTAAAATAATTTCTTCTTTTTTCCTCTCTTTGTTTACTATAAATTAGGAAACTAACGTTATATGTTGTTATCTAGGATTATGATTGTCTCATGAAATCCTTTTTAGAGCATAATAAGCCTCATCCATTCTATCTACCATGCCTTGCAAAACCACAAAGGAGAGACAAATAAGGGATCAAAAATCTTTCCTATTTCATATTTTGTTTGTTGATGTTGTTGTCTTCAAAGATATAGCTTCCATTAACATATTATAGATAGCAACAAAATTTTAGATGAAACAAAATGTCATGTTGCTAATAGACTATTGCATGAAGAGAATGTTGGGGACCTAAAGATATTAGTCAAAAGAGATGTTTCAAATGCAAGCTAAAAAATAGATAGAAATATTGATGGCCCCAAGAGTGCCATCTAGGCTAGAACTTATAGAGAAATATTTGTTGAAAGGAATAACTACCCATGAGAGCACAACTCTGCATCTAAGCATATCTTTAAGGTTTTATCACTTGTTCCAATTTAAATGTGGACAATGTGGACCTCTTTGGGATCACATACTGTTTAAATGGTTTATATAAACTCATTTCAAGTTCAATACTATTAAAACTAAAATTTTACAATAGTGTAATATAATAAATAACATATGGGACAACTAATTAATCAATAAAACAATTTTTTTAAGTAAGAGGTTTCTATTTTACTATATACAAAAATTTACATCAGAAATGGGATTTTCCACCGTCTAGAGAGACCATGACAGTCTCTCAGGATCAAAACTAGAAAAAAAAAATGAGTCTGCTCCATTGGGGAAACCAGGCTAGATAGATCCAATTAAAGCTGAACATTAGGGATAGATACGTTCCAAGTATCTGTCTACCATAACTTCTAATTGTTCTTAAACTGAGAAAAATAGAAATAACAGAAAAAACTAGAAATATCAGAAAGAGCGCCAAGTAAAAAAATAATGCTACAGAGCATGAGGAACCTGAGGTTTATGACCCTTTGTGCCAGTAGCAATGGCTGAATATTCACCCTTAATGAAGCCTCTCGTGGGTGGATGGAATATGCCCCCTTGTTTGCATGCAATCCACGTTACCACCTCCACCAGATAGGCATTATGTGCTTGCATCATTTCCTTGTGACTTTTGAGTTGGTGAAAGTCTTCGTCCTTCGGGAGCATGTCCAAGGAAACCATTGTCTTTGCATGCCAATATAGCTCTAAAGTCTGATAAAAATTTGAATTTTGAGTTCTGGTACAACCTAGCTCTAGAATCAAACCCCTAACTTTTATTTCCACTTCGCCGACCTCCCTAAACGATCTAACCAAACATACTTCTTCTTCCAAAGCAGACATTGTATCTTTATCCTCCTCTGAAACGAAGTGATAATAGTGATATGTTGCAGTCATGGAAACCTTGGTTGCTCTAGATGACCCTTCACCAAAGGTTTAAGGTCAATGCCCATGAGGTGTCATGACTGAAAGAAAGAGAGCCACCGGGAAATCGAACCAATAGTCAGAGAAGTCACTATGGCTCTTAATGAACTCAAGCCAAGCCACATTCCTAGTCAGGGTGTTGTCATTTATAATTTCCATATCTGAGAGATCGTTACCTTGCAAGTGTACCTACTAATCCATCCCATTACTTTCCATAATTGTAATCATCATGGAATATTGCATCCAAATCCAGAGGCCCGAGCAAGGAATTGTCCTTGGCATCGAATTATTTACTTTCATAATCAAATTCGAAGCCATTACCCTGCATGAGTACATGCGCATTCTCATTTCCATCATGCGAGCTACCCTATTTGTTGATCCCAACCTCATTTCACTCCTCACCATCAATATTGTTAGCATGACGAACATGTGAAGGTATGGTTTCCTGCCACACTGTATAGGAGCGAATAACAACGAAGGGTATGCATGTGACGACATGCGAATTGGATGGGGCTCCCGAGAATATAGGGTTGTTTTCCAAGGATAATGGACCAACCATGTTATTATGGTGAGAAGTGAACACCCCATATGGGGAATTAATTAATAAAAATTAATTATAGTAATAAATAGGAATACCAAATAAAAATACCAATATATAGAATACAAATACCAAGAATATGAAGTAGGGATATTATTTTTTATGTGGATACCAAGAATATCATATTGTTGATATCACTTTCAATGATTTGGTATCTCTAATTGACATCACTATTGTTATCTCTAATATGAATTATTGTTGATATACTATTTTGGTATCTCTAATTGGCATCACTATCGGTATCCCTAATTGGTATTCCATTTGGTATCGTTAACTGATATCCATCTAAAAAATTGTATCATATTGCTCATTTTTTGTCTTTTTTAATATCTAGTTACTCTTTCTCCACTAATTGGTATTCCATTTGGTATTTCTATGATCCAGGTGGATATTGGTGGCCACCCACCTATTCCAACTTGCTCCTCTTGATAATTTTTAGTTTAGCACGTTCTTCTGTACTTCTTTGTAATTGTGGGTTCTACACTTTCGGGGTTGTCTGAAGTCCTACACATATTCCAGGTGGATACTTGTGGCCTCCCACCTAATCCAACTGGCTTGTTTTGTATGTTTTCATGTCATCACATCTTTTTGTAATTCCAGGGCCGTTTTGGGGCCCTAAACAATGCTTTTTTGGCTCGCCACAGTCAAATTGTATACGAAGTCAAAGTTTGATGGTGTAATGTGTAGTTCTCGAAAATACCTTTCCAACGGGCTATCACGCACCTAAAACAGAGGTCGTATGCAAAAGTTACGACCCTCGGAAGTTGAGGTACCAACTTACCCATAAGGGCCCACATACTTTTGGTGTTTCATCTCCTAGGGTTAGGTTTTTGGATGTCTAGGGATTTGGAATTCATGAGTAATGTTAAAAATGCCTCTAGAGCCTCGTTGTAATCATTTTTTTCATATGAATGCGCATAGTAGCCACTTCTCTTCTCAGAGATAGCTACCACCATTCGAGCAAGTGTTTCAGTTCTGCAGTTTTACAGTTTCAACCTATTTCATTTATTCAATAGAAGATATTGTTCATTGGATATCTGTGTTGTTCTTCATATCTCTGTGTTTATTGTATTCAGTCTGTTAATCAGTTCGTTCCACTCCTGAATATAGATCAATGGTATCAGAGTGGTCTGCACTTCATTTATTTTTCTTCGTGCATGTCCCCGACAAGATTTGGGTACAAGAAGTTGGGACTCGAACCAATCGATTTGTTGGAAGATCAGCTACACCGAGCCTGAAATAAACCCAAGGGGGGAGAAAAGAAAGATGACAGAGCAGGATATCCTTTTAAAATGTTGCTAGAGGAAGCCCTTGCGTGTTAGGAACGAAATGATGGACAACTTTGCGAAGATCCTTTGGCGGCTGCCCACGGGAGAAGCATCTTCATCAAGCGGCCATGAAACCTCCTTCAAGGACATGTAACTTTTGATATTCCATTATTTGAAGTAATGATATATGCAGATGTTGTAGATAAATGGTTGAATCTGCTCGAAGGGTATTTTTCGGTCTACAATTTTTCCGATAGGGAAAATATTACTTTTTCACTCCTCAAGGTCGTCCCCTATGTTAAGGATTGGTGGGATACTTACTATGAGCAAAGGGCCATAGAGGAATCTGCAATATTTGTGGTTTTCCCTACATGGGATTCCTTCGGGATGCCATTAAAGAACATTACTACCCTATTGGAAGCTACGAGGACCAGTACACCAGATGGACTACACTGCGTCGAGAAAGGGACCAGACAGTACTAGAGTTCAACAATATTTTCCATACTCTGTGCACCAAATTGGGTATCAAAGACTCTGAGTGACATATGGTGCTCAAGTACCATGGTTGTTTGCATAGATACATTCAAACTAAAATGGATTTTTTGCACATCGCCTCATTGGGTACGGCTTATAGATATGCTATCAAGATCGAGCAAAAATTTAGGCAGAAGAGGTGAGAGTTTAGATCTGCAAACTCCTCACAGATGAAGCAGGGAAAAGGTGGCCCCAACCCACATAGTAAGGGACAGAGAAAATATGGCCACTCTCAGGACAACCAGTCCAAGCCGCAACACAAGAAGGGAAATGAGAAGATGAAAAAGGACATAGGAAAATGGTGTGAATACCATAAAATCCCTTGGCACAACACTGAAGAGTGCCACTCCAAGCAGTCACTCGTGGTTGAGCTGAAGGCTTCCAAGTCAGAGGATGATTTTGAATCCAAATCAAATCCATAAGGAGGGAAGCAAATTATCGATGTTGAACCCAGTGCCACTGTCACTACCAACAAAGCCCATCCAAGTGAACCAGAAGAACCAGAGGAAGGGGAACACCTCTTTCACTCACAGATGTGGGCAAAGGGGGCTTCACTTCATTTCATTGTCGATAGCGGGAGTCATAAGAACATAATCTCAACAGAGGTCATCAAGAAGATGGACCTGCTAACAACACCGCACCCGCAACCCTACACCATCGGTTGGCTTTGCCAAGAAAGAGATATATGTGTCAGCAAACAATGTCGTCTGCCCTACGACATGAAGCCTTTCAAAGACGAGGTATTGTGTAATATTTCTCCCCTTGAAGTTTGTGATGTTCTTTTAGGACAACCATATTTGTGGAAGCGTCATGTTGTGTATGAGTCTATACCCCACAGTGTTATTATTACTTTGGGTAGACAATTGTACAAGATACCATAGGTAGCGTCGCCTACCATTATTTCTTTAATCTCTGCTAAGCAATGCAGTAAGGTCATTTCACAGACCGAGAAGTTCATTGTTTTTTTTATCTGTGCTCACAGTAAGAAGAAGGTCGCCACCACATCTGTGGCCTCTACACAAAGCCTCTCTTTGCAGTAGAAGAAACTAAATGAGATAGTGGAAGAGTACAAAGACATCTTCTTCTCACCCATCGGGGTATCGATGCACTGCCAAGTCAAGCATTCAATTGATCTAACCCCCAATGCACCTTTTCCTAACGGAATAGTCTATCATCGCTCGTTGATGGAAAATGACGAAATCAAGAGTCATATCCAAGATCTTCTTCAAAAGGGAAACAACAGACCCAAATCCTCCCCTTGGAGAAGCCTGATTGTACTAGTGCAGAAGAAGGACGGGACCTGACGACTATGCATTGATTACAGAGCATTAAACAAAATTACAATCCCAAACCGGTATCCAATTCCCAGTGTTGATGACCTTCTTGAACAACTCAAGGGGGCGAAGTTCTTCAACAATGTTGACCTGAAGTCTGGCTACCACTAAGTTCCCATCAAACCAACTGATGTACAAAATACAACTTTCAAATCTAAATAAGGTCTCTTCGAATGGTTGGTCATGCCCTTTGGCTTAAAAAATGCACCAACCACTTTCATGAGGTTGATGGATGATGTATTGAGACCCTTCACCAATTCTTTTTTGGTGGTATATTTGTATGAAATCCTCATCTTCAATAGAACTTAAGAGGAACACATGTGGCATATTCAACAGGTTTTGAGCACTCTGCGGTAGCACAAGCTATATGCCAACATGGAAAAATTCTCCTTTGGCATGAACAAGGTCCAATACTTGGGCTACATTGTTGATGAGCATGGGGTACATGTCGATCAAG
>ML802130.1:118520-145706 GCA_009831015.1 Picea engelmannii | reverse complement strand
TCATCCTGAGAGCCTCCATGTCCTAAAGAAGCAGAATCCACCTGGGTTTTTCCCGATCCCAATGAAGCAGTTATTACAGCAGTTGATGGTGGTTGGACATCGTTTCCACCATAAATGGAAAACCAAGGAATGAATGCAAGCTTTTCAATTCAGTCACAGGGCCTCTGGAACATGATTGCGTCTGAATGAAGCTCACGAACGTCCAGAGATTGCAGGCGTAGTAAATGTGAAGCCGCAATGTCTTCAATACAATGCCTCGATTTAGCTTCCAGTGTTTTTGTTTGAAGTATATGTGGGCATTTTGGCCACTTTTGTAAGCATCGATGGTCGAGAAGAGCTCCCTATTGTAATGTTTAGCAGCTATTTCAGTTTCCATCTTATGTATCTGTATATGAGATTTTTTGTTTTATGACAGACAGTTCTTCTTTACCCGTCTAAGTTTTTCATCTTATGCTAGGAAGTTCGTGATTGACTGAGTCATGCGAATTTTTGCATTTCTGTTATGATAAATGATTTATCGTGGCATTATTGTATTTTCTAGTGCTCTGTATTCAAATGCAAGAAGACCTTGTGTTGGGATGCTTTCTTCTACAGTCTGTTAGGAACTTGTTGTTTATAACAGACCTTCGCACTCTTCTCCATAAGTCTTCCGCCTGTTCACTCTTTACTACAGCTCATTGTCTGAAGTTTACACAAGACCTCACTTGCTCATGCATGCCTGGCATGTTTTCAGAGTTGGACACTACTGTTTAGAGTTTCCTTCCATTTGATCACCCCTCTATGAACAATCGTGACACTAAACTGATGGGCGTCGGGCTCTGCTCCTGATAGCAATCCAGGAGTGACTTCCGTCGCCAACAGAGAGCATATAAAAGTATGGATCTTAAAATTTTATATTATTATCATAGTCCTTCTTCTATGTTTTTTTTGTGTTTTCCTTTTTCTCTACATTTTAGTCTGTATAATCATACCAATTGGTATGAAAACCTCTAAAGGTATTTTGCACGTATATTCTAGTTTTGTTTTATGTTTTCAATCCTTACCTATGATCCATTGTATAAGAGTCTTAAGAGACCAAGGATTTAAATTCTAATTCAAACTTTGGCATAAAAGTGCACCTAGAACCCCTGTTTCTTAGACATTTTCAAGGCTAACTAAATGATGAGACAAAACTAGATTTTGAAGTTGTCCATCCTCATAAGATCCACTTATATCCCATAATAGAATCTCTTTTATACATATCATTGTGTTGATATTTATTCATCTCATTAGGTGTATCTACATTATTTTCACTTCATCACAATCCATAGGTTACTTAGGTACCCTTTTTCTACCTATATAGGAAAGAAAACAAAAAACAAAAATTGATGATTTCCCTTTGTTTACATTCTCTCTAAAAGTGTTACATATTATTTTACTTTTTTTTTGGAGTAAAGTGTCTCCATCACGACTTGAAGACCAGAACTAATGGAAGCGACACAGATACTTGAGAAACACCAAATAAAGGCCATCATAGGAGTTCTTGATCAAATTTATGTGCAATGACCATCGTGAAACTAGCCTTTTCAAAAATTGTATTTTCTGCACCACCAAATGATTGTGAAATGCATGGACAAGGGCGTCATTAGCACTATCCAATAGAGATGGATCCAAAGAATAAGAAATTTATGCAAAAAAATTATTTTATCTCAAGTTGTTGTTATGATCCTTAGCCCTTAAAATTGAATCACAATTAATATATCATGAATGCTCAACAATTTATTCAATATCAAAACCCTCGAGGTAGGGAAACACTATACAATAATCCTTTTATGCAATTATTTACTCATATTCACTTTCGTATTTGTGGGGGAAACATCCCAATGAACTAATATCCAATCCAATATACCCCAATAAAACATTTATAAGGAGGACTCCATCCTTATCTAGAAAACCATAATCATAATAAAATGCTAATTACCTAGTGTGCCTTATTTTAATAAAAAAATGTATTGGATCTAGTCCACCTTACATTAAATTCCCACCATTATACCTACACTATTATTAACCTTAATGGGATGTTCAACCCCTATTGCACCTGTAAGGAGGATCCCACAAATTGCACCTCACTTGACGTGCCACTTTAGGGACACACAACGCTCTCATAGGGAAAAAAATGTAAACAATGTGATATCATTTGCAACAAGTGATTTTTTTTGGTCCATAGTGCCCATGTAGTCATTGTTGTGGATTGGTCACGTTTTTAAATATGGAACCCCTAATCAGATTATGGTGTAGTGAACATTATGAAATTGGCATCTTGAAAAGTTATCTTTTCTTCACCCCTAGATGACCACTGGGCCACTATCCAGTGGAGATAAATACAATGAAGTAGACTTCTCATTAAAACAATGTGTATTTTTTGTTTTATCTCAAGTTTGAGTTCACTTGTTAGGCCACCACAGAGGCACATTCCCTTAATGTTCTTGAGTGAAAAAAAGAAAATAGAATGTCAAAAAAAAAAAATCTTTAATTGAAGCATGTGTTTTTCGTAATGTCCATGGATCCCACATAGTGAATGTGGTGGAGCGGTCAATTTTTTAATATTGACACCCTGATTGGGTTCTAGTGCAGTGACCATTGTGGAACTAACCTCTTCAAAAAATATGTTTTTTTCACCCCTTGAAGGCCAAAAGAATCTTGGAGAAGGAATTCATTAGCATTATTCGATGGAAATGAATAAAAAAAATAGACTTCCAATCAAACTCATGTATGATTTTTTTTTTTTTTATCTCGAGTTGGAACTTGCTTGTTAGGCCACTTCAAGGAAACATGCCCTAAATTCTATTGGGGATACAAAATAATAATTTAATGGTATGTTAAAGAAATGTACCACCAATGGAAACATGTGATTTTTGTTGTGTCCATGCCCCCCACACAATCAACATAATGAATTGGTTAAATTTTCAAATATTGAACCCTATATTGAAATTCAGTGCAATGGCCACTATGAAATTGCCATCTTTGAAAATTGTGTTTTTTCACCTTGGGACAACCATAAAACACGTGTAGAAGGATTTCATTATCATTATTCATTGGATATGAATCTAATGGATAAGATGCCAACTCAAACTAGTGCTCGAATGTTGGTTTATCTCAAATTGGAATTCACTTGTTATGCTACTTCAGGGACACATGATCGCTCCTAGGGGGAATGCAAACAACATGTTGTCAGTGAAAACATGTGAGTATAATTGTGGTCCATCATCCTTATGTAATCAAGGAGGTAGGGTGGTCACATTTTCAAAGATTGAAAAACCTTGATCAAGTTCCACTGCAATGACCACTCTATAATTGGCCTCTTTGAAAATCATATTTTCCTAAACCATGAATGATTGAAAAATGCATAGATCAAGGAATCATTAAGAATTTTTAGTGGAAACAAACCCAATGGAGTACACATCCAGTCAAATCTATGTACATTTTTTTTTATCTCAAGTTACATCTTGCTCGCCAAGCCATTTCAGGGACGTGTGTTGAATGCTCTTGGTGGGGGAAATGTAAATGGTGCATCAAAAAAGTGTGGCATCGGTTTCAATATGTGATTTTTTTTGGTTCCATAACCTCCATGTACTTAATGTAGAGAAGTTTTCAATTTTTCAAATATTGACCCCTAATTGAATTTTGGTGTAGTGACCATTATGAAATTGACCTATTTGAAAAGTGTGTTTTCTGCATGAATGTGCAACTTGCCTCTTCAAAAACCATTTTTTTTTGCATCATGAAATGAATATAAGTTGCATATATAATGGCATTGTTGTCCTTGTTCAATAGAGACAAATCCAATGGAGGAGACGTTTGGTCAAATCAATATGCATTTTTTGTTTTCTCTCAAGTTACAACATGCTTGTGGGCCACTTTAAGGACACAGGCATGGAACACTTAATTGAAATTGTTCCTTTAAATTWTTTTTTTTGAGAATTGTATGGTTGAATTGTGTCTCATTTCAGAAACTAGCAACATTTCACCTTGCTTATGGTTGAAAACCCTTCAAGTCACCAAAAAAATAAAAACAAAAAWTTTTAAATGGGTGCATTTATGAAATTCATTTTTATATGGTTTTTCCTTCATTAACATGGTGGATGCTTGGATCCATTAGCTTGATGAATGTATGGATGTATTCTACAATTTTCCTCCTCTTGCAACCATTAAGCCAAATCACCTAGGCTATGATGTMTTGTTTAATGCTACCCTAAATGAGTGAGGAGTGTCAAAATTCAAGTTAACSAGTATGAAGACAATTCAACTTAAATGATTAATAAGAACAATGTTTAGGGATTGTTGGACAAAAAATTCATAACAGGATTACATCACAAGGAGTTGGATTTTGTCCACCCTTTGATGAACACCCTTTTTTATGTGTTATACACATGAAAGGAAATACGGTACTTTCATCCAATTCTCCATATTTGAGTCAATATAGCTCTCTAATCTCATGACAATGAATGATACTTGTAGTTAAATTACTGTATATTTGAACCTTATATCCCTAAACAATGAAATGATTATGTTTATTATTTCTATGGTTAAATTTGTACATTTCAAAAACCTAGATCCTTCAAGGTCAATTTTACCTATAACTTTTAATCTCTAAATTTATATGTGATAGATATCCTTACTCTTATATGCATGCATTTAAAATTGTTATTAATATTTATTATTACCTTGGTTATATGTCATGTGACCTTGAATCTTTAGTATTAATGATATGCCTCTATCTAAATATCATTGAGTTTACTAGAAAAAACACTATATAAAAATTACAATGTACTTTTAAAAGATCCTATAATCATATGGCAAATGATTTAATTTATGCATTCCAACATAATGCATGGAAGAACTTTATATAATACTCAAGTATTTATTTAAGTAATAAGATTCTTTATTACATGCCAATGACCCTTCATGTTAACGATTCTATCTCTATTTAATATTAATCCACATACTTAAAACACAACAATCTAAATGCAAATATTTTCAAAGAGACTTCTTTAGAAGGACACAAAGAGATCATAACCAAATCTACCAAAAAAAAGACAATTAGCAATACCTTGATATAGAATTATAATGCCATGATATATAATTATAAGTGTAATTTGTAAGAATTCTAAGTTTGCAATTGCAATTAATGCATGAGAAAATGTTGTAGACATAAAAGCAATAAAGGACTCAATCCATAAATGTATACAAAACACAAATGTGGAATGCAACAACATAAAAAATGAGAATGTTCAAAATTGACTCATCCTCATGTTGGTCCTTTCTCCTTTCCCATGAATTGTTCAAATCCCCATATTGTCATTTATATAATAGATTAGTATTAGTGACATAGATGTTGTGGAAAATAGGTCTTTAATGATGGACTAACCCATGAACCCATATATCCATATCATACTAACCCTTAAACACCTAAAGTCCCAACCCCTAACCCATTAACAAGTTTGAAATCTTTATTCGGCTACATCTACTCAATAACCTACTAAAATTGAAACCCACTAACCTATGAGTGATCCTCTAACACATTGAAACACTAATCTTCACTAACCTTAACCTATAAGCACTAACCACTAACCCACAACCCATAACTATTGAACCACCAACCCTAACCTTGCCTAATAGTTAAGAACCAACTAACCTCCCTAACCCCATGTCACCAAACAATAACCCATTACACCTAAAAAATCACTAACCCACTTGCCTCAAATCCAATAACACCTATCCCTAATTGACTTTTAACCCCTGATTAGTTCAAAACACCCTAAATCCTAGCCCAATAATTGTTTGATATTTTTTCTTAAATAGTCACTCACCCTAACCCACTAATATCCCCTCACCATTGATCCTTAACCTTCCTACCCTTATCCCAACAAAACCATTACTAACTAACCCATTTACCCATAAACTATATCCCACTATCCCATAACTATCCATTAGCCCAAAGAACAAATGAAGAGAATAAAGTATATGAAGGAAAATAAAAATTGATATTAAAGAATTGTTTCTCCTAAGACATCACATTTGCCAAGAGTTTTATCTCGTCGCCTTAAGCTTAGGACTTTAGGTGATAATCATAATGAGTGGTTTCACTAACCCATTGAGGCATGTCCCCATAACCCTATCACATTGAGCACTAAATCCCCAATTCCCTAACTCACTAACAACCTCTTAACAATTATTTGGCCACTAATGACTAATGCACTTAGACCCAAACACTTTAACCCATCATTGATCCTCTAACACACTAACACACTAAGATTGACATAAACTCTTGCAATTGATTCATCGTTGACAATCGATTTGTTGTTGACCATGTATTACTTAGACCTTTGACTTAAAAATAATTTTCCATTCTCCAATATTGTTCATGTAGGAAAAACAAAATAATTATTTTTTTACTATATTTAAATTACTTTTATAACAAACGTTATTGGTTGATACATTTGGAGTCTTATTGCCAAGTGAATGTATTTTTTTCTTTCTTAAAGTCTATAATGTAAAGTCTAGAGTTATTGTTGCTTTGTCCTCACTCCCACAAAATGTAATTTTACATTCTTATATAACCTAAGTGTTAAGTTTGTATTGTAACTTTATTTCACTTCTATGTGGTTGCTTTAAATTTACTACAATTATTTATGTCAATTCTTTAAATATATTACGAGGATTTCTCGAACAAATGATGGTCACACTACTTCCAAAATGTTGAGACATTGTTGCCTGTGTGCCACCGCCTCACTGCATCACTACTGCATCTTGCTTTCCATCGTCTCATTAACTCAAGGCCCAAGATATTGATCACTCTGCAATGATCATTCTACCACCACCAAATATTTCCTTGTTGGGCAGAGCTCAAGCCCTTCTCCAAATCCGTTTAGGCTATTCACGGGGGATATTCACCACCATATCGCCATAGTTGTTCATTAACTAGTCTATAATGCCTCTAAGAGGTTCTAGAAGCAAGTCCTTCTCCAAACCCAAGATGTCGTTCGTGAATGAATCGATTAATGGAGAATGTTTATCATATATGAAGTAGTTGTACCTCTTGTTTACGTATCTCATTATTTATTTTCTAAATTCCAAGCATTGTGTCATATATCTTACAAATCTATACATAATTTATCCAACGATAAGTTAAACATTAAACATTACTTCAAAAAATTTAACATTACTAAACTAACCACTAAAAAAACATTAAACATTACTACTACTTTTAAGGAATTTCTCAACATTTTTAAACATTACTAAACCAATCACAAAAGAAAACTACTTCATTTAAGGAATTTCTCAATCTTTTTTTGAGGAGGTTTTGTAATCATGAGGCCATGTGTTAAACATAGAAAGAGATATAGGTTGGTAACAAACCATACATTCGTTAAAGTCAACATTAGTACTAAAGAGTTTACATCAATAATTATAACATAATAATAAATAATAATATAATTTTAAGGTTATAATAAAATATTATATTGGTATATGAGATTCTCTTGTTTATGGGACAAGGGATTCTCTTCGCACAATGATTTGACTATTAAAATCTACAAAAGTGTACATACTGAGTGTTTGTTATTACTAATTATATCATGAATACAATATTGAAAAATATACATAGTTGGCAAAAACAAAACATAGGTAATGTTTCTTAACCAATAAAAACTAAAAATGTAGAAAAAAAAGGAATATTATAAATGAAAGCATACTTCAAATCTTATAATGTTTTAAGTTGAATTATTGATGCATCAAAGTTACACCAAGGTAATGGACATTAGTTTTAGAGTTATCAACACATATAAACAATGGTGCAAAGGATTGACCATGTTTAGGTGGATCAAACCAATAGGAAGTTCCAACATATTCTTAATGATGAGTTGGACAATATATTTAGATGAAATGAGAATGGTGGAAGGCCCTACATTATAAGGGTATTGATTGGGTTGGAAAGGATTACATAAATGTTGGCAGCTTATTAGTGTTAGATCATAACTGTTAAATATGCAACATTTAATTTCTATATTGATAACGTTTATAGAAAGAAGTTATGGATTGTCTAACTGAAGTTACTAGCCTTAGTTAGTTTTTAAAAAGAACTAGTTTCATCGATGTTATTTTAAACTTTTCCAATATAACAAATTAAGGAAATTTATGTGTTGTTTTTATCATCATGATATATTGTAACAAGATAACAAATATAGTGAATGAATCGATTCATGCTACCACAACCACAACCACATGTAGTGTGAGGGTAGGGATGAAACACCATCACAATCACACATGCACACTAGTAAAAGGAGGAAAGAAGAGAGTGGGGTTTCCACTCAATTTTAGGGTTAAAAAAAAAAAACTAGGGTAAGACAAAAGAGGATGAAAATATAAGAGAGGGTCACTAGATTAATCGGGACATTAAGATCATGTTAATGATAGCATAGAGTTGTATGTGATTAAGGTAATTCAATAAGGTTTCAAACAAGTTTTACTAGTAAATTAAATGGGGAGGAAGATCCAATTAACTAGGCTTAATTAACCATCAATTTATTTAAATAGCTAGAAACCTTAAACGTTGGAAAGGAAAGAGAAGAAAGAAGAGAACTCACTTAGAATTCTCTAAAGTAGATGATGAATTTGTTGGCGTACATGCATCATTTTCCCTCACATGCATAATTTTCATCCCTTAATTCTAGGGATTCATCTTAGGTAAATTCTGCTTTATCATATGTAAATTCCACTTTTTAAGGGATAGGAGCACTTCTTTCCACCAGTATAGGGTTATATCCTACTTTCTAAAAGTTAGATCATATTTTCTAAGAAAGAAAATGCACTTGAGTAGTAAATATTATTTTCTAGGAGCTATTTTACTCCACTTGTCTATTATGAGCTAGTTTACTATACTTGACTAGTAAAAGCCAGGTTAACTCTCTCATGAAAGCACTCTTGGATAATTAGGGCATGTTCTCTCATGAGTTGCATGTAGTTAAGCCTAGCATAGTCACATGAACACTAATTCGATTATATTGCATTTGATTTCATTATATTGTATTATATCATCTTTGAATGATCATTTTTTCTTTACAACAGGTTAATGAGAATTAAATTGATCCAATTTTTCTTCTTCTCTTCTCTTCTCTTCTCTCAAATTGCTAATTGTATTGCTTCTCAATTAGATTATAGATCCTCGTGTAGCTTGATCAACCGAATCTTACATGGTATCAAATCTTGATTGAATCTAAGGGAATAGTATACAGGTTTGTTGGTGGAAGACACAAATCAGGGCACACCAAAAAGGATGGAAAGTCTCAATAAAAAATCCTTATGTCTTTCAACTACTATGAATGGAAGACACATGTGGTTATTCTCTTGCAGAGTAAAGGCTTATACATAATCATAATGGGAACTAATACTGAACCAAATTTCGTTGTTGTAAAGGAAAAATGGTTTAATCAAATGTATGAAGCATATGGATTTTTATCTCTCTCTATTTCTTTAAACCTCTTATTCCACATCAAATCTGCAAAAAAACCCAATTAAGTTTGGATCATGATGGAAGGAATCTTTGGGAAGCACGATGTGTTGCGAAGACATCAGTTGGAGAATGAGCTCAAGCAGCTTTGACACTATCGAAGATTTCTTCACCAAGTTTAAATCACTATTGTTTTAGCTCAAATTATGTGGCATAGACAAGATGGAGAAGGAAGAGAAAATCATTCTCTCAATTATATCCAAACTAGATCCTGAATACTCAATTTTTGTTTCTACCTTCTATGCAACAAAATCTGCATCCGGCGCTGCTTGGAAGATGCCTTCATTGGATGGTTTTTCTACCTCTCTCACCCAAGAGAAAGATAAACTTGTTCAAATGGGTTCCCTCAAGACAAAAAAGGTGTGTGCACTTTCTACAAATGAGGGAAGCAAGACTAGTAGCAAACTTAAATAGAAATTCAAAGGAAAGGAAGACCAAGATCAAAAGAAGGAGCATAATCCAAAATATACACAAGAGTACTCCAACTCTAAAATTGGGAAAACAAAGAAGGATAAAGTCATATGTGCTCACTACAAGAAACCTAATCATGAATAACATGCATGTATGAGGAAACAAATTAATAAAATGACCCATCTTCTTGAGAGGCATAATATCAATGTACCTGATAATATCAAGAAGAACGCTAAGAAATAAAAAAAAAGCCACAAGATAATAAAGGCAAAGGTATGGAAACATGTCATGCACTTCTTTTTGTCTCTTCCTCATTATCTACATGAGTTCTTGATTTAGGAGCCTCAAACCATATGGMATCATCAAAGGAAATATTTAATTCTTTGGAGCCATGCACTAGTCCTACCATTTTAATGAGAGATAATACACTAGTTTAGGTATGCAGGAAAAGAACCATTGATTTAGATCATGTGAATTTTCATAATGTATTGCATGTACCTTGCTTGTCCATCAACTTTATTTTCATCTATCAGATAACCCATTCAGGTACCGACAAACTAGTGGAGTTCACATCTGATTCAATGGTCATTACAAAAATTTACAATGGAATAAAGGTTGTGGTTAGGAAAGCAAATCACCGGTCTAGGTTGTATGTATTTTATAAATTTTATTTCCAAAATCTACTTCTATTGTACTTCTAACAGATTAAGATGAAGTAACTAGGTTGTGGCACGAACTATTTTGTCACCTTAACTACCGCTATTTGTAGTAGCTCAACAAGAAGGGTATGGTTATAGGATTTCTAGGCATTAAGTATTCTAACGGTGTATGTGAGGGTTGCATTCTTGGCAAGCATCCAGAAGAAAATTTTGAAAATTGAAAGGCATGGAGAGCCTCATCATCTCTCGAGCTTGTTCACAATGTATCACCGGTCCATTTCCTCACCCATCCATGAGCAAGGCCAAGTATTTTTTAACCTTCATTGATGACTAGTCAAGGTACACTTGGGTATACTTCCACAAGAAGAAATCATAGGTTTTTTAGTGCTTCTAATACTTCACATCTCTTTCAAAGAAGCAATCATTAAATGGAATCAAGATCTTGTGTATATACAATAAGGGGGATTATGTGAACAAATATGTCCAACATCTATGTGTAGAGGTAGGTATTGAGTTGCAACATACAACTCCTTATACTCCATAGAAAAATAGAGTTGTAGAATGGAAGAGTAGATCCTTGAAGGATATGGAAAATTGCATGCTACAGTCCAAGTAACTCACTCCAAAGATTTTGGCTAAATCTATCAATTGTGTATCCTACATCCAGAACCAAGTTCCTCACAAAGTATTGAAGGGAGTCACTCCATTCGAAGCTTGGAGCAGTCAAAAACTAGAATCCAAACACTTTAGTGTGTGTGGATATCGTACATGGGAACACATTACTTTAGATAAAGGAGGGATTTGGAACCCCAAATATAAGAGTGCATTTTTTGGGGATATCCTAATAGTGTTAAGAGGTACAAGATACTAAATCCTTTCATTGAAAAAAAAATGATTGAAATAAGTGTCAAATTTGAAGAGGACCCCTTGCATGGAATTGAGGAAGAACCTGTTATAGATCCATTAGTTCTTGTTGATGAAGATATCACAGATGCCTCTTCAATCACCTTGGATGAAATTTTAGATTTAGATGAAAAAGAGGAAGATGATGGCATTGATGAACATGTTGTTGCATATCTGACAACCAAAGTTCAAACCACTTTAGGCACAACAAACCCTTCAAGCTATAGGTGATCTAGTTATGTTATAGCTCTATTTTCCACCCTAGAGACACATGGAGGAGATCAATACTGGGTGAGTTGTTTATCTTATGATATGAGTTTGGGAACTCATAATAGACTCATAGTTCACCAAGTTCTATAGATCTAGACGCATCCCCTATCCTCCTCCATCAATGTACATAAAGAAGGAATTCCAAGGGAGAGGAGGAGGACGAGTCGAAGTAAACTTATGTTGCATGTTTTCAGAGGATCTCATCCACAGATTTGGTCTTCATATCATGTTAGCCTTGATTGTATGAGGGCTAAGGAGAAGCTAGATCAAGACCCAAGGAGAACCTCAATCAAGACTCAAGCTAAAAAATTGATTGATGTAATGGTTCTTCATTTCTTAATATAGATCTGCATGGTTTTCCCCTTCCAATGTTGGTGTATTCAATTGTAAATGGTAGATATGTTCTTTCCTTAAGTAGTTTAGATTAGATATATCTCATATTTGAAATTCATAATGCTTGAAGAGGTGTGAGTTTGGTATTTTTTGTCTCTTTGTATGCATGAAGCAGGTTGCAAGAGTTGGGGATGGATCTCCGACACTACATCAACTAGGAATAAATGAGGACAACTGCCAGGAATTAGGTATGTCATTCTATATCATAACATAAATAGGCATATATCTAATATATATAGGGAACATCTTGGTTTTATCTATCTCATGACTTGTCTGAGATCATAGGAAGATCTGAGGGAGTGTTCACCTATTCGCAGGAGGGATTTATCCATAATAGAACTAGTGACTCCATTGGGGGGAGGATATTTGATTCTTCCTTAGTTTTGGAAACTCCCTTGTTATTTTGATCTCTAAAAGTTGTATATATATATATATATATATATATCTACCTTCCTCATCACTCACTAGGTGGTCAGATCCCTCAGATATATCAGATCTGGGCTATATCTGGGATTTTTTTCCCAATTTCCCTACATGGTTKTGCTCTATCTTTGAAAACCATAGTGACTGGTTGCGTGTTGTTGCACTACAGCCTGTGACTACCTCCTTGTTGGTCGCACTCTGCATTATTTATAGGTCACGACCTACTCCTGTAGGTTACTTTTTGTGGGTTTTTTGTCATTTTTCTCCCATATTTGTGTCTAGAATATGTCTCTAAGATTGTCAGTGATTTGGTGGCATTGATTTGATCCTCAATTAAGCATATTATTGTTTGTTTGATTGTCCAAGTGAATTTGAGGTGTTGATTTCTTTGATTATATATTTTTTGCTTGTTTGAGTTTGCTCCCTGGTGAGCAGTGATCTAGGAAGCACCTACGGTAGGTCTTTTCAAATCTGGTAGTTTGTTTTAGATCCCTTTGCATCAATTTATGTGTGATTGGAAACTTCATATTGCTATATTTTTGTCCAAGTTTTGGGTTTTTCTTCATGTATGGACATTAGGGTGTGTGTGATCACATCACTACCAATATCATACATCCCTCAACTTTTTGTTTTGTTAGTTTGATTTGCATTTCATTTTATTTATTAGACTAAGAAGATTTTTTCATTTCATAAGTGTGCTAGGGTAGAGAATTTTAGTGTCTTGTTTTGAGATTGCATTGGTGTGTTTATCCTTTGACGATCTTATTTAGATTTTCTTTGGTTTTATTGAATAGTTAATGAGAGAGTATGAGGTTGTTTTTTTGGTTTAAAAACATGAAAGTGAAAATGATCTCTCCTTTCCCTTAGATATTGTTCATCGAAAGATAAATTGTATTCTCTTGCATACATACTTTTGATTCTTTTGGATTAGAAAGTGTCAAAACACCACTAAAGTTTCACTCAATTATCCTTGAGTAATCAATAGTCTAAGAATAAAGTGTTTAATTTAAAATTCATTAGACTCTTTTATTTATACCAAACCAGCATCATACTAGGATTTAGGGCCTTGGTGCAGGGTTGGAGAGTAAATCCTCCAAGGTCACCAAACCAATACTAGGAGTCACTAGTGAGTGCATAAATCCATTTTCACAAGTGTTTTCCAGGAATCTCCTCTAACATAGGATTTAAGCACCAGGTCTTGTTGGGGCAAGTGGAGTGATATCCCCTCTCTTCTTGTTTTAGTGACTGTTGGACTACTACATGTATGGGGGTTTCAAAAGTTTCATACCTCTCTGTGAGGTAGAGATTCTTGAAGATTTGGGATTTGTTTCCATGCCCATATGTGTGGTCCTGACCCACAAATTTTCACTCAGTCACTGATTGTGAAGTGGTAACCATAGTGGTCTTTCATAGGTATCTACAAAGGTGGTTTCACGTGGGAAGACATGTGGTACTCGAGGCAGTCGTCGAACCTTTTTTTTAGTTTCCTTGGAGGGTGTTTGTCTTCACAAGGGTACTTGCACCAGTAAGGGTTGTTATGTGTGGGTTACTATAATTGTCTCTCGCAACTTCTATATCAAATTCTTGGGGACTTGACATCCCCCAAGGGTTCGTTTTCAAAAGGCCCATTTATCCACTAGTTTTCTTGTTGATAACGTATATTTTCTAGGGATTTGTTATTTGGTTTTGTGTCTAGTTAGTCGTAAGTTAATTGTTGTATATTGTCATAAAAATTTTATTGATTGTGGTTGACCAACTGCTTCATCAATCCCATAGAAAACACAAAAATTATCCTGAGGTGGCAGAAGAACCATCTAATAAGTGAAGGTGGTGTCCATTGTAGACAATGTAGAGGTTGTAGAGTTAGATACAGATTCTGAGGGAAGTGAGAAAATAGATATTGAAGTGGTTGACGAAATTCCTCCACCAACCTTCAACCCTCCTTTGACCGGTCCTTTTGACCCCACACTCCTTAGGGTAAGGGGACATTTTAGTGAACCTTTTTCATTTTTTAGTGATCCTCACATGATGTCAGACATGCATGCATCATCTAATATAGCCAAGCCTTCAATCTCATCAACAAGTGTCATGGGAGGCACCTCAGTGATGTCCTCCTTGCCATCTATCAATGTTATAGGTCCTACGCCATCCACGCTTAGTACATTAGGCTTATCCATTTGGGGAATGTCATAAATGATTTCATTCCCTTCCATGAGTGTACCTAGTGTGAGCATGTGAATCACATTAGTCTCGATGCCTACATTCATATTTGTATACGGTGGGGAGCCCAACCCTAATTCTAACACCAAATGTGGATTCCCATATACTTTTTCCATCCCCATAAGAACTCTAGCAATTCCAAACATTGGTTTCCCTTTTGAATGGAATGTTCAGAGCGGGTTTGGGGTTTCTCCCAGTCATGATAGGGGAAATAATGATTCTAGTGGATTTAACATCCCATGGGGTAGCACACCTAATCTTGGAAGTAATAATGATTTCAATTATACCTCTGCTCCCAGGGGAAGTTTCAGTCTAGGGGGTGGTAATCCTTTCAAATACACTTTTGTTCCTGGGGGGACTCCATGCAACCGAAGAATCCTCAGTAGCATGGAGGGAAGAAGAAGAACAAAAATAAGAATTCTACCAATGAATGAGGGGTTGAACAAACCCAAAACAATGATGGTGGAGGTATTAAGGAGAAGAAGAAGAACATGTTCCCCTGCAATATTTGTGGGGAGGATCATCCTACTTATTAGTGTCCAAAAATGGATGATATTCATAGGTACTTTGCCCAGTAGAAATCTTCCAAATATCTTACTATTTTGATCAATGCATTTCCTCCCTAGTAGTAAAAAATGATTTCCTCAAATATTTCCCCTCTGCAAGGGGGCCTGACAGGTACCTCTCAGTTTGAGGAGTCATCTTCCAACGATCAAGTGTTCATGTGTGACTAGATGATCCCTTTGCAAACTTAAGCTCATAATAATGGGAATCGTGAGGTTGTTCCTTTGAATCGTGAGGTTGTTCCTTTGAATCATGATCAAGTGCCCTCTTCTTGGCCTAGTGGTCCTCTCTAGATAGAGAATTCATCACTTGAGACAATGCTTCACCCACAAAAGTGTGTTCTTTTATGAACAACACATAATCCTAATGCATGGGCCACCCACAAATATAGCATTGTGGAAGATTTGGCCTAGGCACCATGTGCAATGTATTCCCTTGAAGTTCTACAAATATTCTTGATGCAGTGTACAACACTATTATCAGCCATAGGTGGGGTTTATCCCTTGGAGTCCAATATGATTATGTCTAATTTGGACCAAGCTCAAGATAGGCTCTCCCACCAATTTTTTTGTTCAGATTCAAGAGATATGTGGGAAAACAGTCTTTCAAATAGTTGTTGATAAAGGAGCCTTTACTTGTATCATGTCCATCTCATGTGGGAAAGTCATCAACTCTCCAAAGATCGATCCATCTAACACCATGCTCAAGGCATTCGATGGACACATGTTCTGGCCTCATAGGATCATTACCACATTGCCTATAGAGTTAGGTGGAAATACCATTTCAGTGGAAGTAGAAGTGGTCAATGCCCCTCTAAAGTACAACCTTATACTTGATCACACTTGGTTTTATGAAATGACAGATGTAGTCTCGTCGATATTTCGAGTCCTTCACTTTCCACATCAAGGGAAAATTGTGACCATCGATCAAATCACATACTACATGCCCAACCTCAAGACCAATGCAGGCTCCAATTTACCCTTTATCATTGATTCCAAGAGTGCTTATTTGAGTGCAAGAATGGGGATGTTAAAATATTTCTCCTTGATGGGTACATTTACCATTCCCCCCCCCACCTCCTTCCCCAAATGTGGATCCTATTAACATGATCCCTTTCATTAATAATGGATCCCTTGATTCATTTAATCCTTGGGTGGTACCAAGTCCTGAGGAAGTAGAGTCTTATGAAGCTCACATGCCACTCACGGAGTATGTTTAGCCTACTTTTCTCACAAGGGTTGTTGACTCTCTTAGTTCACATGATTTCCTCAATTTAGAGTTACATTCAGATGAGGCCATTATGAAAGTCACAAATTCAATCAATAATCCAAAGGAATATGTGACACATTGATCATCTATTCTTGTTTATTCAGAATAGATGAGGGTTAACATGACAAGTCTTGATCCAGTATGGGGAGCATTTTTTGAGGAATCCATTGAAATGCCACATCTTGACCTTTTTGTGCCTCGGATATATTTTTTGGAACTTGCCACTAAATTCTCTCCACCCAATCATACTGAAGATGAAATTTTCTTACCTCATTTATATCTTGATGGGCATCATCAAGGAGATTTATTAGCTTGCGAGACTACTCACAATGATTGTCTTTGTGTGGTTATCGATAGTTCAGGAACATGGGAATTTGATATTATGTGGCATGGCCTCGTCAAGGTGTGCCACATGATGTTGAAAATGACCCATGAGTTCATTGATGATGACAAATATCCTTGGCCTGAGCCTAGAAATGGGCTCTACTCTGCATAAGCCATCAGATATGTAATTCCTTGTACATATGTGTGTGATGTGAGTGCTTTTTATTTTTGCATGTGGGTAGATTCAATTTGATGCTTATCATGTTTGGTGCTTGATTTGCATCTTTTAGGTAGATCTCTTTGGTCATTGTCATAGGCACACCCATGGTGAGGCTGGGAGCTTAACATACGTTGCATCAATAGTTAATTGTTTATGTGTTAGACTAACATTTGTCATTAAATTAAGAATTATATATGCATGCATGTCCATAAACATGGATTCCAATCACATCATTTGGAGTCATAAGTAAGAGCCAAACCATATCTACATAAAATAAATAGCCAATACATAGTATCCAAAAAAATCCAAAAACATTTATTTTTTTGATATTTCACTACGCATTTTAACCTCGAGTCTAGTATTTTTGGATGTGTTTTACAGGACTTGATGATGTTTTGCACGATATTTTTTTGATGATGGCATCCACTGAATTGAGGTACATTTTGGATAGGTTCTTCCCTGCAATACCATTTTGCATTAGTAACCGTCACTTTACTGTCACAAAGCCTCGGGTTCGATCTCGTCAATTTGTGACAATAGCCATTCTATTTTTGCATGTCACAACTTGCATGGTAGTGCCTACCCTCCATGGAACCCTGGTTAGCACCATGATTTCCATCTAGTGCCCATGTTGTGATTTATTGTAGGCATGGGTGTTAGTTTTTATAGCTCGAGAGGTACTTCGCATGTTTTGTCTTGTATGCGGAAGTAACCTTGTACTTGCACTACTAGGAACTTGACTTTGTAATGAACTTTTATAAAGTTGTAATAAAGTGGTTCTTTTATTAAAGTGACTTTTTATGAAGTGTACCTTCTAATATTAAAGTGAATTTATTTCATAAAGTGCACTTATGTTATAAAGTGAAATTGTACTTTAATATTTTAAGTGATTTATTTTGGAGGGAATGAATTATGTCCCTTGATCATGTAAAGGCAAGATTAGATCTTGTCCTTTGGATTCAGGGATGGGGAAGGTGAAAACACACTTGGAAGGTGAAAGGTCACTTTCGAATTATAAGAGAATGCATTGGGTAGTGTGTAAGACACAATGAGAAGAAGAGATTGAGAGAGATTTCTGAAAAATCTTGAGAGAGGAAAGTGAGCAACAAATTTTTGACACGGATTCCAAGGGAGATTAGGCACATTTCCCAAGGAGAATTTTTTGTTTAGGAGTAGCTATGATTTATTGTTGAAGACAATTCGTACTGTACGGATCCATACATTTTGTACAACCACAAGTTTGGGCATAGAAATCGAGGCAAGTGTGGGCACGCTTTTCGAGGAAGCATTTGGTGAATTTTCTGTTGGAAGTCGATCGTACAGGAGGGAAGATACAACAATATGTTATGGGCATGGAAATTGAGGTGATGGTTTCAGAAAGAACGTACAACTATACGGATTTGGCACGATTTTCTAGGCAACAATTTTGTGGGACAGATTGTGTTTGTAAGTGATTCTCTTGGCTACTAAATGTAATTTTGTTGTTGATGTACTTTCCTAAAGCTAATAAAATCTCTCTCTCTCTTTGGGTTTCCCCACATTAGGATTTTCCCTGGCTAGTTGCCTAAATTTTTGAGTGTTACATGGATGTGTGATTGATGTTCATTGTGTTTATTCCGCTGCAAAACTTCTTAGCAATGTGTATTTCGGCTCATAATATTTTCTGAATGTGGATTTATACATTTCATAGTTCATTCATGGCAGTTATATCTAGGTTGCTAAGTGTATGACAGAATTTGTGCATGTTGATTTTGTCATTAAATTTCTACATTGTATCAGAGCTTGGGCTCTGAGTTACAATGAGCAGTGATTTTTGGGCAAGATTTGAAGTGGGGAAATTTGTTGTTTGTTTTTCATTGAACAATTGACAGGGAGATGGTTGTTTGCATCAGGGATGAGGACCGATTGGATGGGATTCCCAACTATTTGCAATGGAAATCCGTGATGTCGATGATTCTCAGAGAGAACAAAATTTGGAGCTTTGTCAGCACCATAGTTGTTGTTCCATCAGCAGACCCTATAGATTTGGATTTACATGAGGTAGAGGAAGCCAAAGAGATGTGGGATGCACTGAAAAACTTGTACAAGGCGAATAATGAAAACTAGAAGATGGCCTTGAAAGATAAATTGCATGATACCAAGATGGGTAAGGGGGAGAGTGTGTCTTCTTATCTTACCCGGGTAGCTCAAGTGAAATATGAGTTGGTTGTAGTTGGGGGGGCCATATCAGATTCATAGTTGGTGAGGATAGCCTTGAAAGGCTTCACCAAGGAATGGTAAGTCTTCGTGAAATGTGTGGTGGGTCGTGAGAATCTACCAGATTGGAGCAGACTGTGGGACGATTTCAATCAGGAGGAGATCCGGGAAGGATCTCAGAGTAGTGGAAAGAAGGAAGATGGAACTGATGAAGATAATGTTTCTCTTGCCACTAAGGGCAAGGGGAAGAAGAAAGGAAATTCTGAGAGGGACTTGAGTAAAGTCATATGTTACTGTTGTAACCAGTTGGGGCACCTTTTTTCTCAGTGTCTCAAGAAGAAGAAGAAGAAGAAGGAATAGGAGGGGCTTGATACAGCTTCTACAACAGTTATGGAAGACTTTTCATCCAAGTTTGATAAGGAATTTCTTTGGTCACTCTAGTATCCAATGTTGGTAGTGGTGGATTTGGGGGTGTTAACAGGTGGATTGTTGACAGTGGAGCCTCTTGTCACATGACAGGAATCTGGCGAGTATTCCTTATTATCACAGAGATAGGTTCTGACCAACTAGTGGATACTGAAGGAGGTATGACATAAGTTGTGCGTGGAGTTGGAAGGGTTAGATTCTGACTCGAGTATGGAGGACTCCTAGAGGTTGATGGAGTTCTCTGTGTTCCAGGGTTGAGGGTTAACTTGCTCTCAGTATCGGACTTGGAGGATATTGGATATTGTACATTGCTCAAGAGGGGACATGTATTTATATACAGAGAGGGAGTGGATCCAGTTGAACCACAGTTGATTGGTGATCATATGGACAGGTTGTACATGTTGCAAGGACAACCTTCAGGTTATGATTCAACATCGGATGAGGAGCAGGAGGCTCTCGATACTGTGGTGGGCCCAAGGATTCAGTCTTGCAATCTAAGGGAAGAGAGGGAGTCTCTTCTGAGCACCGACATGAGGCTAAGATGGTGTGATCGAACAGAAGCTCAAGGTGGAGTGGATACTCCTAGAAGATCAAGGTTCAGAGTGGTTATCAAGGGGAGGTCTCATGGTTCAAGTTATGTGCAGGTGTTGAGGTTGGCTCCAAGTTCAAAGGGAGCTCCTATTGCGAACAATGTGATGGGATTGGATGATGGTGATGGAAGCAAGTACATCCCTGACTAAGAGGGAGTGTTATCTTTTATAGCCTAGGAGGTACTCCACATGTTTTTTCTTGTATGCGGAAGTAACCTTATACTTACACTACTAGGCACTTGACTTTGTAATGGACTTTTATAAAGTTGTAATAAAGTGGTTCTTTTATTAAAGTGACTTTTTATGAAGTGTACCTTATAATATTAAAGTGATTGTATTTCATAAAGTGCACTTATGTTATAAAGTGAAATTGTACTTTAATATTTTAAGTGATTTATTTTGGAGGGAATGAATCATGTCCCTTGATCATGTAAAGGCAAGATTAGATCTTGGCCTTTGGATTTAGGGATGGGGAAGGTTAAAAGACACTTGGAAGGTGAAAGATCACTTTCGAATTATAAGAGAATGCATTGGGTAGTGTGCAAGACACAATGAGAAGAAGAGATCGAGAGAGATTTCAGAGAGAGCTTGAGAGAGGAAAGTGAGCAACAAATTTTTGGCACAGATTCCAAAGGAGATTGGGCACATTTCCCAAGGAGAAGTTTATGTTTATGAGCAGTTGTGGTTTGTTTCTGAAGACATGTTGTACTGTATGGATCTATACAGGCCGTACAACAACAAGTTTTGGCATGGAAATCGAGACAAGTGTGGGCATGATTTTCGAGGCAGTTTTTGGTGAATTTTCTTTCGAAGGTTGGTTGTATAGGAGGGGAGGTACAAAAACCTGTTGTGGGAATGGAAATCAAGGTTTTTATTTCAGCAAGGTCATATAGTTATACGGATTTGGCATGATTTTCTAGGCAACAAGTTTGTGGGACATATTGTGTTTGTAAGTGATTCTCTTGGCTGCTAAATGTAATTTTGTTGCTAATAAAATATCTCTCTCCCTCTCTCTCTCTCTCTCTTTGGGTTTCCCCACATTGGGGTTTTCTCTGGCTTGTTGCCTAAATTTCTGAGTATTACATGGATGTGTGATTGTTGTTCATTGTGTTTATTCCACTGCAAAAGTGCTTAGCAATGTGTATTTTTGCTCATAATATTTTCTGAATATGGGTTGATACATTTCAAAGTTCATTCACGTCAGTTATCTCTAGGTTGCTAAGTGTCTGACAGAATTTGTGCATGTTGATTTTGTCATTAAATTTCTACAATGGGAACCCTTCTTTAGACCGACCACGACTCAAAGTTGAGCCTCACTCTTCTCTCCTCATCTATATTTTGGCCATATCTCAAGGGGGTTCTCGTATTTTTATATTACTTTACGGTCACACATGCATATTTATATTTGTCTCTTGGTGCCTACTACTACATTGATGTTTCATTTGATCATGCTTACCTCCATTGAGTAAAACTTGAACTCTTTCCTTTTTGCACTAACTTGCCTCCATTTTGTGACCCTATACCCATGTAGAGAACCACTTCCATGAGTGGACCCCACTTTCATGTACTAATATGCATTCATTTTTCTTAGGTTGGTTCCACACGCTTGGAACATAGAAGCATGTTGTTAAGCCACTCAATCTCTCCATATGAGCTTACTTTGACCTTTTTTTCATGCTCATTAAACCATGAAAAAGACACCTTGATGAGCTCAATTTTAACTCTTTTTCATCCTCGTTAAACCATGAAATACATACCTTATCGAGTAAACTTTTACCTCTTTTTCAACTCATAAAACTATACGAAAAAGACACCATCGAGCACACTTTCATATACCTTTCACGTTCATAAAACCATGAAGGAGACACTCAAAGAAAAAAAAGAATGAGGGTTTTGTTTGACCATTGATCCATATTTTCAAAAGTGGAAGAAATCGGTCAATGTCAGCCTTGAATATGGCACTTGTTTATGTCATTTTCTTATAGTTGGGTTATATCTTACCTAGGAGAAATACCATTAGTATGAGTTGTTAGAAAAACAAGACCGTGAAGCAATAAAATAAAACAAAAGCGGAAACAAAATACAAAAGATACACAATACAATAGAGACACAGATTTATGTGGTTCACCCAGTGTGGCTACGTCCACCAAAGAAATTGCCAGGTCCTTCATTTATTATTATCCAGCATAAGAAGGGATACAACCTACAACAAACCCGTTGTAACTTCCTCTTCTTTCTCTCACAGTCTCCTATCTCAGAATACAATATTCGCCCTCAAACATAGTCGCAATACATTTACCTCATAAAAGAGGGTTTCCTTCTAGGGGAAAAAACCCTAACATAATCTCTATCGTTAGATCTGTGACCTTATAATGAACGGTCTAAATTTACAATGAAATTACAATATACATTTACAAGGCAATTTTTCCTTCGGGGGCTTCACCCCCGAACCCCCGCTAGGGGCCCGCTTTCCCCCAGACCCCCCAGTCAGGGGGATAGCCCCCCCGGACCCCGTAGAGGGGGTACCCCCCCTCTGCACTCCCCCGCGTGGAAGAGTGTACATACTTCTGGGGTGTAAATACTTCATGGGGTATAAACACAGCTGAAAGTAAAAGACCTTTGAATCAAGAAGATAATCAGGCTCCACAACCAACAATCTCCCACTTGGAGACCGATCTCAACAACTCCACCGTTTTTGTATATGTTGGACTCTGAACCTTCTTGGACTTGGAAAATTTCTCATCTTCATCTTCATTCTTGAAGACCAAGTGAAACTGAGCAGGAACTTAGTTTCTCCCTGGTTACTCCCTTTGTTAACATGTCTGCAGGATTCTGGCTAGTGTGTATCTTTTCCAACTTCAAATGTCCATCTTCCAAGGAAGATCATATGAAGTGGTACCTCAACTATATATGCTTAGTCTTTGAATGTAAGGATGATTTCTTTGCAAGATGAATGGCACTCTCACTATCACAGTACAACTTGCTATTCTCTTGCTTCTTTCCCAATTCCTCCATAAACCTATGTAACCAAATCATCTCTTTACTAGCCTCTGTAGTAGCTGTTAGAATATAGAATATGGTGTGCTCGTTTTACCATTGACGATACCCTCTTCACCATACCATAGGCCAAAGCCACCCTACGAGCACCTTAACCTTGACTAAGAATTACTCCAGAAGCAAACCCTAGGCTAGATAGCCAAACAAGGTGTAGTGCATCTTCCTCCAAGGATAACACACCAACAATAGTTGATTAGATAGTCCAAACCCTAGCCAAGAGATAGTCCAAGCTCATACTGAAAACTATTTGTTGTTGCAGTTGCACCTGCAGCTCTCCTCCACATGTGCGCACCAAACTGGGAACTGCAGTGCGCACCAAACTGGGAACTACAATTCTGAGATGTTGTCAAATGAGTATTGGTGCCCTGTATTTATACTGGTTCTGCCAGATTTGTTGGGGCCAACTTCTCCTTCTGGATATGTGTCTGTTCAATATATTATTATTATTTCTGGTCGACTTCTTCTCTTGGAGGCTAATAACCTAATATAAATGATCTTCTTGAGCCAACAAGACTTCTAGGTTTATTAGCCAACTCATTATGGTTTTCTCTTGCTTTCCGGAGTCTTCTATTCTCGTCAGGTTCACACATGGAGGTAAATACCTCCCGCAGCTACCATAATATTAACACTCCCTCCTAGCTAGGGAGGTATTACAGGTAATGGTCTTGAGCACAAAAACATACCATTTACCCGGTAGCATCAATATAGTCGTCTAGACTATCTCATGACTAGATCATGAGCATCACCATCACCATCAATTGCATCATCTCTCGAAACTATACTTCATCTGAGTAATTAGACATGATGATGGATAAGTCACTCACACCATAGAGTGATACAAGAGCCACTCTTATAATCTAGAGGAGTAAATGCTCTGAACCAATTTCCGTCTGGAAAATATTTTTTCATCATTTGTCTGGATGGTGATTATTTTCAACAAACTGTTGATAGTCTTCAAGGCAGTTAGAACAGAAATAGAACACAACTGTGTCTATCCATAGTAGTAGATAACTACAATTCAGTGGTTCACTACCACACCAAGTAACACACAAGTACTTGATCAACAACGTATGGTTGCGAACAGTGGAACATATCCACCACAGTAGTCTTCATCTACTGTCATACAGTCTTCATAACAAACATCTGATAGCAACCTGCATAGAAACAATGTTATGATATATACTGAATTATTTGGGCCAATCTTTCACTCACATATGTGAGTTATGAAAGAATATATGCCTCACGAATAGTGGAACATATCCACCACAGTAGTTTATATCTATTGTCTTCATAACAAACATCTGATAGCAACCTGCACATAAACAATGTTATGATATAAACTGATTTATCTGGGCCAATATTTCACTCACATCTGTGAACTCTGAAAGAATATCTGCCTCAAAATAGTGGAACATATCCACCATAGTAGTATATCTCTACTATCTGGAGATAGGTAGTCTCCATAATAATCATTTGATGCCATCCTGCACAGAAAATATTGTTAAAAATAAACTGAATCATCTGGGCCAATCTTTCACTCACGTTTGTGAGATTTGAAAGAATATATGCCCTCATCAACAATGGGCTATCTGCCCTATTCTTCTCAAACAAGGAAGAAGGATTGTTTCTGATTTCTAAGTATGGACCATTCCTCACCCTGGGCCATTCTTCCTACACTAATCAAAGTGCACCCTGGACAGAATGTATAATCCCTAAGGAATGTCTGAGTCTGGACCATTCCTCACCCTGGGCCATTCCTCCTACACTAATCAAAGTGCACCCTGGAGAGAATGTATAAACCCTAAGGAATGTTTGTCCTGGACCATTCCCCACCCTAGGCCATTCCTCCTACATTAATAAAAGTGCGCCCTGGAGAGAATGTATAACCCTAAGGAATGTATGTCACTGATTGCTGAGCCTGGACCATTCCCCACCCTAGGCCATTCCTCCTACACTAATCAAAGTGCACCCTAGAGAGAATGTATAAACCCTAAGGAATGATTGTCCAGACCATTTCCTCTGTTAACCACAAGAGGAAAAGACTGTCCTGCATCAACCTCCAAAATGGACCATTCCTCACGTTAACCACAATGAGAAATCGTTGTCTAGCGAGGCAGGCCAGTCTTCTTGAGTAACCCTCAAGAAGAGAGACTTCCCTAGACCACTCCCCATGTTAACCACAATGGGAAGTCGTTGTCTATGATACATCAGCAGTCAGACTACTTCCCATGTTAACCATAATGGAAAGTGACTGTCCATCAGAAGACTCAATCCACTTTCCGAACATGAAAGCATATGTCCAAGATGGACTATTTTTCAAATTTAAAGATGAATGTTTTCAATAATGTTTCCAGTGCTCCCTCCTAACTTGGAGAGTCATTTCTTCCTTTTTCAATAAGAAGGAAGTTGTTTCCATGAGCTCTAGCTTGAGTATGCAAACTCTTTCATCTTGGATAGAAGCTTTACCAAAATGTCTACTTATCTGCTCATAGATGTGTATTGGAGAATCATTTTCTCCTTTCTGGACTTCATCATGGATAATGTAATGCTTGATTTCAAATGTACTTTAGTCTTGAACATTGTGAAGGCTTCATGTAGATCTGAACAATAGAGTATATCATAGTTGGAAAACTGGAACATATCCATGTGGTACTTCTTCTGTCATCATGAGATCTGATCTGCTGAGTAATCATCTTGATGTTATAGGGAATCTTCACCACGCTTATGTTGTGCACTGGAGGTTCTTCCACCAAGTTATCATCTTCTTATCTTCATACAAGGGTCTATTTCTGGTATGCCTCAAAGTCTTGAGATTGCTCTTCATACTCTCTTTATTCAATTTCTCTGGACAACATTCTTTGCATTCATCTGATGTAGAACTCCAACTCATGGATGTTGCGGATGATACAATGACTTATGTAGAGATAAGTCTGGTGTACTGAAACAAGTAATCATCATAGTCTTCTCCCTCCATCTGGGAGAACCTTTGGTTCTAGATCTCGCAATGTTTTTATTCATAAGTCTTCCATACATTGTTCTTCATCACAACTTTCAGTTCTTCTACTTGATTTCTTTTAGTGAGTTCATATAGGGATGGTAATCTTGTGATTCTTGATACAATGACTGGTTGTTCTGGTTCCTCTTTCTTTCTTGGAATCCTCATGTTTTTCTTTAGCTCTTGGGTCCATGGAGTTTCTTATAGATTCCATGACCTAGAGATTCCACCTCTTCTTTTCATCATAGGATCACGGATCTGGATGGACAACCAGGAATACTTTAAGGCTTCTCTTCGAAGAAGTCTTCTTCTGCGATTGAACTGAACACATACTGTCTTTCATGGCTTCTACCATGGATATATATATATTTCATCATCTTCAATGGATCATAGGATTAGCTCCCTCCTAACCCTTGCTTCATGTAAGAGTGCATATAATCGGCTCCCTCCATCTAACAGAGTCCACACTTTCATCTGCATCCTTATTTTCTTCTGCAATATATAATTGGCTCTCTTGTCTAATATAGTCCATGCTTTCATCTTGTTGTTTTCTACAAAATGTCATGAGTCTTTTTCCAATTACTTCTCGATTGCTGACTTCTTTCTGTCTTTTCTTCTACTGAGTCTCTTCATGATTGATTCAGCTTAATAGTTTCCACATGATTTGTATCTCATCTTTTCATGTGTATTATCTAATGATATCCATTTCCATCTTGTTT